>JACEFZ010017769.1:0-212500 GCA_014155875.1 Cepaea nemoralis
TTACTTAATTCTTCTTCTTCTTCAGCGTTCCGAGCCATTAGAGGTTCTTTGCTGCAAATACAATCCGTCTCCATTCGTCTCTCTGGTGGAACCTTCTCTTGCCAGTCGTTGATTCCAAGTGCCTGTAGGTCTGTACATGTATTATATCGCTCGACCTCCATTGATTTAATGTTCTAATTTTAGTTTCATTTCAATCTGTTTGTTGTTTTGGTTTACTTTGCTGATGAGTGGTTGTCACCGCAACGTCCTCTGTTATTTGTTATCAGGCTCATGTAAAGTTGATTTTTGTCCATTCTTCTTCATATTCGTCTATTCTTCTTATTTATATTCCTCCTTCCTTCCTTCTTCCTTCTTCTTCTTTCTCTTCCTATTCTACTTCCTCCTCTTCCGCTTATTCTTGTTGTTGTGTCGTTGTTACTTCTTCTGATTCTTCTTCACTTCTTCTTCTGGTACTTGGTTTGAAGCAGACACACACATTCATATATACACACACACGAGGGAAGTTAGTAAACAAGTTACAAACGGATATTTTAGAAATGAAATGAAAACTCCATTTAGTATTACACTTACCCCCCCCCCCCCAACCCCCTCCTCCTTATTGTCCGACTTAATCTCCACCAATAATACACTTATCTCATCGCTGTGTTAGCAGCTTCACAACCTGCAGAATTGGGCGTGATCTGCTGTCTCAGCCACATTCGGGCCTCACATTACCGCATCAACCGCCAAGGTTAAGTTCTTGCTGACCATCTTAAGGTGCACCATCTGAAGCAGACATCGACGATCATGACGCTCTAATCCGCTTTGTCATCTGATATGTCGAGGAAAGTAGATGTGCTTATACTACAGGTTATTTGTAAAGTCTCACTAAACTTTGTATGTAAAACAAATTAGAAAAAGAAATTATTTCTTCCGTTGAGAACTCCATTCTGTTTGGAGTGCAAGGAAATACCTCAGCAGATGACAGCCATTCACTTCATATTGCTTCACGAAGGACTGTGGAGCAAATTTTTTTAATGACATCATGTACTTCAGTTTTCAAATTTGTTCTACATACGAAGTGTAGTGAGACTTTCCAAACACCCGGTATTATTGAATGCCCAGTTGTGTAATCTTTCCACATATATATTTCAGTCTTCTTCTGCCTCTCTGGCCTTGTATATTCCCAGCCAATACTAATTTATGTTTTCTATTTCTTCTGTTGGTCTACTTACTTAATATTATTTAATATTTCATTGTTCATTATAATTTCTATATAGCAAGGGGACTTAACTCTAGAAAAGTTATTTCAAGGGGTATAACTTTTAATAACATTGCTATATACTTTATAGTCATATTGTTGCATCGTTTTCAAAGATTTATAAACTCTTTGTCTATAGTTATTTACAGGCATATGAGTTATAATAAATAATGATTTAATCTTTAAGGCATTTTCAACGTTTTCATAAAAATAATGCATAATGCATAACATTGTAACTCATCTTTTTATACTTAAAGAAGTTATCTACAGTCATGTAGGTGATTAACAACAGTTTTCATTAAAAATAATGGATGGTGTGTGGAAGGACATTCTTTTAAGTAACTTTTTTGTTGTTGTATGAATTTAATGAGACGCTCCCCGCCAGGAGCTGGGCGAAGCTAGGAGCTGGGGTCAGATAGATAGACAGACCCACCTTTTCGCTGCAGTTATCTACAGGCATATGCGTTATAATCCTCCTCCTCCTCTCCCCTACTCTTCCTCCTACCCTCTTCCTCTCACCCTCCTCCCTCTCCCTCCTCTTCCTTCTCCATCCAACCTCCTCCCTATTCCTCCTCCTCCCGCCTCCTCCCTCTTCCTCCTCCTTCCTCCTCCTCAATCCTCCTCCTCCTCCCTTCTCCTCCCTCTTCCTCCTCCTCCTACCTCCTCGCCCTCCTCCCTCCTCCTAATCACTCCTCTTCCTTCCTCCTCCCTTCTCCTCCTTCTCTCCTCCTCCTCCCTCCTCCTCCACCCTCCTCCTCCACCCTCCTCCTCTTCTTCCCTCCTCCTCCCTCCTCCTCCCTACTCCTTCTTCTCTTCCCTCTTCCTCCATCCTCCTCCTCCCTCCTCCCCCTCCTCCTCCTTCCTCCTCCTTCCGCCTCATCCCTCCTCCTCCCTTCTCCTCCTCCCTCCTCCTCCTCCTCCTCCTCCTCTCTCCTCCTCCCTCCTCCTCCTCCCTCTACCTCCTCCTCCCTCCTCCTCCTCCTTCCACATCCCCCTCCTCCTCACTATTCCTTCTCCTCCCTACTCATCCTCCCTCCCCCTCCTCCCCCTCCTCCCTCCTCCTCCTTCTCCCTCTTCCTCCTCCCTCCTCATTCTCCCTCCGCCTCCTCCCTCCTCCTCCTCTCTTCTCCTCCTCCTCCCTCCTCCTCTCTCCTCCTCCTCCCGCTCCCTCCTCCTCCCTCTCCTCCTCCCTCCCCCTCCTCCTCCTGCGTTCTCCTGCTCCCTCCTTCTCCCTCCTCCTTCTCCCTTCTTATCCCTCTTCCTCCTCCCTCTTCCTCCTCCCTCTTCCTCCTCCCCTTCCTCCCTCCCCCTCCCTCTTCCTCCGCCTCCCTCCTCCTTCCCCTCCTCCCCGCCTCTCCTCCCTCCTCCTCCTCTCTCCTCCTAATCCCTCCTCCTCCCTCCTATTCCTCACTACTCCTCCTCCCTCCTCTTCCCTCCTCCTCCTCTCTCCGCCTATCTCTTCTCCCTCCTCCTCCCTCCTTAACCTCACTCTTCCTTCTCCCTCCTCCTACTCCTCCTTTTTCTTCTTCTGCTGCTGCTGCTGCCGCCGCTTCATTTACCCAAGTTAATTGTTGGAGGAAGATGTAAAGATCTTTCAAGTGCTCTTTCTAATGCTTTTTGTAAGTTGGTCTTCGTTTATCTAAGGTTGTTCTAACTGCAACAAATAAATGATTTGACAGACAGACAGAGAGGGAGGGAGGGACGAGACAGACAGACAGACAGACAGACAGACAGACAGACAGACAGACAGACAGACAGATAGTCGGGAACGGGAACTTATATGACTACTTATATGAATTAAATGAGATGCTCCCATCAGGGGACTGGGCGAAGCCGGGCCGGGTCAGACAGACAGACAGACAGACAGATAGACAGACAGACAGAGAGACAGATAGATAGTCGGGAACGGGAACGGGAGCTTATATGACTACTTATATGAATTAAATGAGATGCTCCACACCAGGAGCGGGGCGATGCCTGGGCCGGGTCAGACAGACAGACAGACAGACAGACAGACGGGAACGGGAACGAGAACTTATATGACTACTTATATGAATTAAATGAGATGCTCCACACCAGGGACTGGGCGAAGCCGGGCCGGGTCAGCTAGTCTTATATATAAAACAGGATGTGTCTGGGTATGTCTGTATGTCCTTTATGCGTTCGCGAACGGCCCATCCGATTGAGATGAAATACACGTCTTCCTTTCATTCTAGCGCAGCCCACTGTGGTATTTTTTTAGTGTGAAATCGGCTGCTTACTTAACATTATTTAATTTTTCATTTTACATTGTAATTTATATACAGCGAGGGGACTTAACTCTGTAAAAGTTATTCAAGGGGCATAACTTTTCTGTATAACTTATAGTCAAATTGTTGCATCGTTTTCAAAGATTTATAAACTCTTTGTCTATAGTTATATACCGGCATATGAGTTATAATAAATAGTGATACTATCTTTAAGTCATTTTCAAAGTTTTCATAAAAATAACATTGTAACTCATCTTTTTGTGCTGAAAGAATAAATAAATAATAGTTACCTTATCTCTATCAAGTTTGAAGATTTTATATTTCTTTACACTATCGCCAACTCTAAGAAGACATGGAACACCTTCAGCCATTATTAAATCTACAGGCATATGCGTTATAATCCTCCTCCTCCTCCTCTCCCCTCCTCCACCTCCTACCCTCTTCCTCTTCCCCTCCCCCTCCTCCCTCTCCCTCCTCCATCCTCCTCTTCCCTTTTTCTCCTCCTCCTCCCTCCTCCTCCCTATTCCTCCTCCTTCCTCCTCCTCCTTCCTCCTCCTCACTCTTCCTCCTCCTGCCTCCTCGCCCTCCTCCCTCCTCCTAATCACTCCGCTTCCTTCCTCCTCCCTTCTCCTCCTCTCTCCTCCTACTCCCTCCTCCCTCCTCCTCATCCTCCTCCTACGTCCTCCCCCATCTCGCTCCTCCTCCTTCTCCTCCCTCCTCCTCCTCCTCCCTCCTCCTCCCTCTCCTCCTCCCTCCTCCTCATCCATCCTCCTCCCTTCTCCTCCTCCCTCCTCATCCTCTCTCCTCCTCCTCCCTCCTCCTCCCTCCTCCTCCTCCTCCACCTCCTACCCTCTTCCTCTCCCTCCTCCATCCTCCTCTTCCCTCTTTCTCCTCCTCCTCCCTCCTCCTCCCTCTTCCTCCTCCTTCCTCCTCCTCCTTCCTCCTCCTCACTCTTCCTCCTCCTGCCTCCTCGCCCTCCTCCCTCCTCCTAATCACTCCGCTTCCTTCCTCCTCCCTTCTCCTCCTCTCTCCTCCTACTCCCTCCTCCTCCCTCCTCCTCCTACGTCCTCCCCCATCTCCCTCCTCCTCCTTCTCCTCCCTCCTCCTCCCCTCCTCCTCCCTCTCCTCCTCCCTCTTCCTAATCCCTCCTCCTCCCTTCTCCTCCTCCCTCCTCATCCTCTCTCCTCCTCCTCCCTCTTCCTCCCTCCTCCTCCTCCCTCCACATCCCTCCTCCTCCCTCTTCCTCCTCCCCCTCCTTCTCCTCTTTCCTCGTACTCCCTCTTCCTTCTCCCTCTTCCTCCTCCCTCCTCCTCCCTCCTTCTTCTCCCTCCGCCTCCTCCATCCTCCTCCTCCTCCCTCCATCTCCCTCCTCCTCCCTCTCCTCATCCCTCCTCCTCCCCCTCCTCCTCCTGCGTTCTTCTCTTCCCTTCTTCTCCCTCCTCCTCCTCCTTCTCCTTCCTCCTCCCCCTTCCTCCTCCCTATTACTCCTCCCTCCTCCCCCTCCTCCCCCTCCTCTCCCTCCTCCCTCCTCCTCCTGCCTCATCCTCCTGCCTCATCCTCCTCCCTCCTCCTCCTTCCTCCTTCTTCCTCCTCCCTCCTCCTCCTCCCTCCTCCTCCTCTCTCCTCCTCCTAATCTCTCCTCCTTCCTCCTATTCCTCCCTACTACTCCTCCTCCTTCCTCCTCCCTCCTCTCTCCTCCTTATCCTCTCTCCGCCTATCTCTGCCTCCCTCCTACTCCTCCCTCCTCCTCCCTCCTCCACCTCCCTCTTCCTCCTTCCAGCTCCTACTCCTCCTTTTTCTTCTTCTGCTGCTGCTGCTGCCGCTGCTCCATTTACCCAAGTTAATTGTAGGGGAAGGTGTAAAGATCTTTCAAGTGCTCTTTCTAATGCTTTTTGTAAGTTGGTCTTCGTTTATCTAAGGTTGTTATAACTGCAACCAATAAATGATTAGACAGACAGACAGACAGACAGACAGACAGACAGACAGACATAGAGGGAGGGAGGGAGGGACAGACAGACAGACAGTCGGGAACGGGAACTTATATGACTACTTATATGACTTAAATGAGATGCTCCCCATCAGGGACTGGGCGAAGCCGGGCCGGATCAGACAGACAGACAGACAGACAGATAGACAGACAGACAGACAGACAGACAGACAGATAGACAGACAGATAGATAGTCGGTAACGGGAACGGGAACTTATATGACTACTTATATGAATTAAATGAGATGCTCCCCACCAAGGTCTGGGCGAAGCCGGGCCGGGTCAGCTAGTATCTTATATATAAATTAGGATGAATGTATGTAAATATATATGTATGTATGTATGTCCTTTATGTGTTCGCGAACGGTCCATCCGATTGAGATGAAATTTTCTACACGCCTTCTTTCATTCCAGAGCTGTCAACTGTCATAGTTTTTTTTCTTCTTCCTCCTCCTCCCTCCTCCCCCTCCCAAAATACGTACGTAAATATATGATGATGATGATGAAAGAATCCCCGAACCAAAACGCTAGGGAAAGGGAAGAAAATGACGTGACTACACAGAATCGTCACACGGCAATCATCATCATCAAGTGCCGTGCCGGCTGGCGTAGGCGTTCATGGCTCTCCGTAGATCTCAGTCTTTGGTTTTTTGGATCACTCTGCTGCTGATATTCCTCCATGCCACGGCAATATCAATAACAATTCATCTTTTTATGTGTAAGGAAGTTATCTACAGTCGTGTAGAAGGGAAGAACTAGACGAGTATGAATTCGGAATGGCGAACTATCTCCTCCTCTCTTCTCCTCCCTCCCACCCTTCTCCTCTTCCTCCTCCCTCTCATCCCTCTCCCTCCTCCCTCCTCCTTCTCCCTCTTCCTTCTCCCTCTTCCTCTCCCCTCCTCCTCCATCCTCCTCCCTCCTACTTCCCTCCGCCTCCTCCGCCCTCCTCCCTCATCTTCCCTCCTCCTCCCTCTCCCTCCTCATCCCTCCTCCTCCTCCTGCCTCACCTCCTCCTCCTCCTGCCTCCTTCTCCCTCATCATCCTCCCTCCTCCTTCTCCCTCTTCCCTCTTCCTCCTCCTACCTCCTCCCTCCTCCTCCCTCTACCTCCTCCTCCTCCCTCCACCCTCCTCCTCCCTTCTCCTCCTCTTCCTCCTCCCTTTCTTTCCTCCTCCTCCTCCCTCTACCTCCTCCTCCCCCTACATCTTTCCTCCTCCCTCCTCCTCCTCTTCCACCTCCCTTTCCTTCCTCCCCTCCTCATTCTCCCTCCTTCCTCTCCCTCCTTCCTCCTCCTCCTTCCTTCTTCTCCCTCTGCCTCCTCCCTCCTCCTCTCCCCTCCTCCCTCCTCCTCCTTCTCCTCCCTCCTTCTCCTTCCTCCTCCTCCCTCTTCCTCCTCCACCATCCTCCTCCTCTTCCTCCTCCTTCTTCCTCCTCCTTCCTTCTCCTCCCTCCTCCTCCCTCTTCCTCCTCCTCCCTCTTCCTCCTCCTTCCTCTTCCTCCTCCTTCTCCTCCTCCCTCTTCCTCCTCCATCCTCCTCCCTCTTCCTCCTCCTTCTTCCTCCTCCTTCCTTCTCCTCCCTCCTCCTCCCTCTTCCTCCTCCTCCTACCTCCTCCCTCCTCCTCCTCTCTCCTCCTCCTCCTCCCTTTTAATCCCTCCTCCTCCTCCCTCTATCTCCTCCCTCCTCCTCTCCACTCTTCCTTCTACCCTCTTCCTCTTCCCCTCCCCCTCCTCCCTATTCCTCCTCCTCCCTTCACATTCCTATGTGTGTTTGGTTGGGTGGTTGGAGGTGTGTGGGTGGAGGAGGATATTTGGTGGGAAATGGGACGGGTAAAGGATATGTGAGTGGGTGGGGAGATGTGTGTAGGTGGGGGATGTGTGGGTTATTGAATGTATGTGTGCTTGGGGTGTGGTGGATGGGGATGTGTGGTGGATGAGAGGTGTGTGGTGGGTGGGGAGATGTATAGGGATGTGGTGGATGGGTGGGGGAATGTATTGTATGTGTGTTGTGGTTGGGTGGGGGAGTTGGAGTGAATGGGGGATGTGTGGGTGGGTGGTGGATGTGTCTTATAACATAGTCATATGCATTGTTTATGCTTACAAAATTCATGTGACAATGTTTTTTTCCTATGCACTGTTCATGAAAGAAAGATGAGTGATTGGAAGGGCCGAATGTAAGACGGGCCTGCGTGCCCAATTTGTTACCCTTTGAAAATAAAGTCTGTTCGTTCGTTCGTTCGTTCGTTCGTTCCTCCTCCCTCTTCCTCCTCCTCCCTCCTCCTCCTCATCCCTCCTTCTCCCTCCTCCTCCTTCTCCTCCATCCTCCTCCCTCCTCCCCTCCTCCTTCCTCCTCCTCCCTCTCCTCCTCCTCACTCCTCCTCCCTCTCCTCCTCCTCACTCCTCCTCCTCCCTCCTCCTCCTCCCTCTACCTCCTCCCTTCACATTCCATCCTCCTCCCTCTTCCCCCTCCTCCCTCCTCCTCATCCCTCCTTCTCCCTTCTCCTCCTCCTCCTCCTCCCTCTACCTCTTCCTCCCTTTTTATTCCTCCTCCTCCCTCTTCCTCCTCCTCCCTCCTCCTCCTCATCCCTCCTTCTCCCTCCTCCTCCTTCTTCCTCCCTCCTCCTCCTCCCTCCTCCCCTCCTCCTTCCTCCTCCTCCCTCTCCTCCTCCTCACTCTCCTCCTCCCTCCTCCTCCTCCCTCTACCTCCTCCCTCCTCCTCCTTCACATTCCTCCTCCCTCTTCCTCCTCCTCCCTCCTCCTCCTCCCTCCTCCTCCCTCCTCCTCCTCTCTCCTCCTCCATCCTCCTCCTCCCTCCTCCTCATCACTCCTCCTCCCCCCTCCTCCTTCTTCCTCCCTCCTCCTCACTCCTCCCCCTCCTCCTTCCTCCTCCTCCCTCTCCGCCTCCTCCCTCCTCCTCCTCCCTCCTCCTCCCTCTACCTCCTCCTCCTCCCTCCTCCTCCTCCCTCCTCCTCCCTCCTCCTCCTCTCTCCGCCTCCCTCCTCCTCCTCCTCCCTCTACCTCCTCTCCTCCTCCTCCCTTCACATTCCTCCTCCTCCCTCCTCCTCCCCTCCTCCTCTTCCCTCCTCCTCCTCCCCCTCCTTCTCCTCCTTCTCCCTCCTCCTTCTCCCTCTTCCTCCTCCCTCTTCCTTCTCCCTCCGCCTCCTCCCTCCTCCTACTCTCTCCTCCTCCTCCCTCCTCCTCCCTCTCCCTCCTCCTCCCTCTCCTCCTCCTGCTCCCTTCTCCTCCTGCGTTTTCCCTCCTCCCTCCTTCTCCCTCCTCCTCCTCCTCCTCCTCCCTCCTCCTCGCCTCCTCCACCACCCTACTCCTCCCTCCTCCTCCTAATCCCTCCTCCTCCCTCCTATTCCTCCCTACTCCTCCTGTCTCCTCCCTCCTCCTCCCTCCTCTTCCCTCCTCCACCTCCCTCTTCCTCCTCCCTCCTACATTTACCCAAGACAGACAGACAGTCAGACAGATAGTGGGGAACGGGATCTTATATGACTACTTATATAATTTAAATGAGATGCTCTCGACCATGGGCTGGGCCGGGTCAGACAGACAGACAGATAGATAGATAGATAGATAGATAGATAGACAGACAGACAGACAGACAGACAGACAGACAGACAGACAGACAGACAGTCGGGAACGGGAACTTATATGACTACTTATATGAATTAAATGAGATGCTCCCCACCAGGAGTTGGGCGATGCCGGGCCGGGTCAGACAGACAGACAGATAGATAGTCGGAACGGGAACTTATATGACTACTTATATGAATTAAATGAGATGCTCCCCATCAGGGTCTGGGCGAAGACGGGCCGGGTCAGACAGACAGACAGACAGACAGACAGACAGACAGACAGACAGACAGACAGACAGACAGACAGACAGACAGACAGACAGACAGACAGACAGACAGACAGATAGTCGGTAACGGGAACGAGAACTTATATGACTACTTATATGAATTAAATGAGATGCTCCCCACCAGAGTCTGGGCGAAGCCGGGCCGGGTCAGCTAGTCTTATATATAAATTAGGATGAATATATGTAAATATATATGTATGTATGTATGTCCTTTATGTGTTCGCGAACGGTCAATCCGATTGAGATGAAATTTTCTACACGTCTTTCTTTCATTCCCGCGCTGCCAACTGTCATATTTCTTTTTCTTCTTCCTCCTCCTCCCTCCTCCCCCTCCCTAAATACGTACGTAAATATATGATGATGATGATGAAAGAATTCCCGAACCACAACGCTAGGGAAAGCGAAAACAATGACGTGACTACACAGAATCGTCACATGGCAATCATCATCATCACTCAAGTGCCAGTGCCGGCTGGCGTAGGCGTTCATGGCTCTCCGTAGATCTCGGTCTTTGGTTTTCTGGATCAACTCTGCTGCTGATATTCCTCCATGCCACGGCAATATCAATAACAATTCATCTTTTTATGTGTAAGGAAGTTATCTACAGTCATGTAGAAGGGAAGAACAATCAATGGAAGGACCGAAATCACAGAACCCAGACAGAGTATGAATTCGGAATGGCAAACTCCCTCCTCCTCTCTTCTCCTCCTCCCTCTACCTCCTCCCTCCACCCTCCTCCTACTCTCTCCTCCTCCTCCTCTTCCTCCTCCCTCTACCTCCTCCCCCTCCTCCTCCTCCTCCTCCCTCTCCCTCCTCCTTCTCCCTCTTCCTTTGCCTTCCTCCTCCATCCTCCTCCCTCCTACTCCTTCCTCCTTCTCCCTCCGCCTCCTCCCTCCTCCTCCTCCCTCCTCTTCCCTCTCCCTCCTCCTCCCTCCTCCTCCTCCTGCCTCCTTCTCCCTCATCCTCCTCCTTCTCCCTCTTCCTCCTCTATCCTACTCCCTCCTCCTCCCTCCTCCTCCTCCCTCTACCTCCTCCTCCTCCCTCTACCTCCTCCTCCTCCCTCTACCTCCTCCCTCCAACCTCCTCCCTTCTCCTCCTCTTCCTCCTCCCTTTCCTTCCTCCTCCTCCTCCTCTACCTCCTCCTCTTCCCTCTACCTCCTTCTTCCACCCTCCTCCTCCTCCCTCCCCCTCCTCTTCCACCTCCCTTTCCTTCCTCCCCTCCTCATTCTCCCTCCTCCTCCCTCCTCCCTCTCCTCCTCCTCCTTCCTCCTTCTCCCTCCTCCTCTCCCCTCCTCCTCCCTCCTTTCCCTCCTCCCTCCTCCTCCCTTCTCCTCGTCCCTCCTTCTCCCTCCTCCTCTCCCCTCCCACTATTCCTACCCTCTTCCCCTCCCCACCTCCCTCTCCCTCCTCTTCCTCCTCCATCCTCCTCCTCCCTCTTCATCCTCCTCCTCCCCCTTCCTCCTCCTCCCTCCTCCTCCTTCTTCCTCCTCCTCCTACCTCCTCCCTCCTCCTCCTCTGTCCTCCTCCCTCCTCTTCTTCCTCCATCCTCCTCCTCCCTCCTCCTCCCTCATCCTCCCTCCTCCTCCTCCCTCCTCCTCCTCTCTCCTCCTCCTCCCTCATCCTCTTCCTCCTCCCTCCTCCTCATCCCTCCTCCTCCATCCTACTCTTCCCTCCTCCTCCTCATCCCTCCTCTTCCCTCCTATTCCTCCCTACTCCTCCTCCTCCCTCCTCTTTCCTCCTCCTCCTCTCTCCGCTTATCTCTTCCTCCCTCCTCCTCCCTCCTCCACCTCCCTCTTCCTCCTCCCTCCTTCGACTCCTCCTTTTTCTTCTTCTTCTGCTGCTGCTGCCGCTCCATTTACCCAAGTTAATTGTAGGGGAAGGTGTAAAGATCTTTCAAGTGCTCTTTCTAATGCTTTTTGTAAGTTGGTCTTCGTTTATCTAAGGTTGTTCTAACTGCAACCAATAAATGATTAGACAGACAGGCAGACAGACAGATAGACAGAGAGGGAGGGACGGACGGACAGACAGACAGACAGACAGACAGTCGGGAACGGGATCTTATATGACTACTTATATGAATTAAATGAGATGCTCTCCATCAGGGGCTGGGCGAAGCCGGGCCGGGTCAGACAGACAGATAGACAGACAGATGTACAGACAGACATACAGATAGATAGTCGGGAACGGGAACGGGAGCTTATATGACTACTTATATGAAATAAATGAGATGCTCCACACCAGGAGCTGGGCGATGCCGGGCAGGGTCAGACAGACAGACAGACAGACAGAAAGACAGACAGACAGACAGTCAGGAACGGGAACGGGAGCTTATATGACTACTTATATGAATTAAATGAGATGCTCCCCACCAGTGACTGGGCGAAGCCGGGCCGGGTCTGCTAGTCTTATATATAAAAGGCAATCTCCGTCTGTATGTATATATGTAGGTATGTATGTCCTTTATGCGTTCGCGAACGGTCCATCCGATTGAGATGAAATTTTCTACACGTCTTCCTCTCATTCCCGCGCTGCCAACTGTCATATTTCTTTTTCTTTTTTTCCTCCTCCCCTCTCCTCCCCCTCCCTAAATACGTACGTAAACAGAAGAGATCAAAGAAACCCTGAACCACAACGCTAGGAAAAGCGAAGAAAATGACGTGACTACACAGAATCGTCACACGGCAATGTCAATAACAATTCATCTTTTTATGTGTAAAGAAGTTATCTACAGTCATGTCGAAGGGAAGAACAATCAATGGAAGGACCGAAATCACAGAACCTAGACGAGTATGAATTCGGAATGGCGAACTCCCTCCTCCTCCCTCCTCCTCCTCTCTCCTCACTCTACCTCCTCCCTCCACCCTCCTCCTCTCTCCTCCTTCCTCTCCCTCTTCCCCCTCCTCATCCTACCTCCTCCTCCTCATCCTACCTCCTCCTCCTCCCTCCTCCTTCTCCCTCTTCCTCCCTCCTCCTTCTCCCTCTTCCTCCCTCTTCCTTCTCCCTCTTCCACCCTCCTCCTTCTCCCTCTTCCTCCCTCCTCGTTCTCCCTCCGCCTCCTCCCTCCTCCTCCTCTCTCCTCCTCCTCCCTCATCTTCGCTCCTCCTCCCTCCTCTTCCCTCCTCCTACCTCTCCCTCCTCCTCCCCCTCCTCCTCCCTCCTCCTCCTCCTCCCCCTCCTCCTACCTGCTCCCTTCTCCTCGCTCTTCCTCCTCTTCCCTCCTCTTCCCTCCTCCTCCTTCTTCCTCCTTCTCCCTCCTCCTCCTCTCTCATCCTCCTCTCTCCTCCTCCTCCATCCTCCTTCCTCCTCCCTCCTCTTCCCTCTTCCTTCTCCTCCCTCCTCCTACCTCCTCCTCCTCCCTCTCCCTTCATTCTTCCCTCCTCCTCCTAATCCCTCCTCCTCCCTCCTACTCCTCCCTCCTCCTCCTGTCTCCTCCTCCTCCCTGGTTTCGACCTAAATATTCTTGCCATAGTGCTCTAACAAAAATGACCGATAACTGACACTTAAACATCAACAAGGGTAGAATTTGTGGAGCGGTGTTTGTAGACTTTAAAAAAAGCTTTTGATATGGTAGATCACGATATTTTAATTAGAAAACTAAAGCAAATGAAGACGAGCATCAACATGGTGAACATAATTACGTCATTTCTATCCGACAGGCAACAAGTCTTGTCCTTCAACAACTGTCTATCAAGACCCACACAGCTTAATATTGGTGTGCCTCAGGGCTCAATACTAGGTCCGCTGCTTTTTGCAGTTTATATTAATGATCTTCCTTTATATATCAATACAACTTGTGATCTATTTGCAGACGACTGTACTATATATACTAGTCAAGAAAACCGTAGTGAATTAGAGAATTCTTTACAAAAGGAACTTGATAAACTTACTAGATGGAGCAATGAAAACCGCATGCAAATTAACATTGACAAAACCAAATCCATGCTAATAACGACCAGACAAAAACTGCAGACACTAGCCATAACTGGATCACCGCTCAAACACGTTACCTATAGTTAATGTGACTGAACATAAAACACTAGGGCTTTTAATAAACAGCCATTTGAACTGGAGCTCTCATGTTCAAGCTCTTACCAAGAAAATAGCACAAAAAGTTTACCAACTTGCTAAAATTCAGCACTTCCTGGACGAAAGCACACGAATAATATTCTATACATGCTATATCCAATCACATCTCGATTACTGTTCCACAGTTTTGGATGGTTGCCCTAAATCTAATTTAAAACGACTATGTTCTCTACAAAACCGCGCTATTCGTCTGGTATCTGGCATAAAGCACGTTGAAAGTAATAATTTGTACAGTCATCTAAGACTTCTACCACTACAAAAGCGCTTCCTTTTCAACAAAGCCATATTAGTGAATAAAATTATATCTCAAAATACCCCAGAGTATCTTCTGCCGCTGATTCAATCTAATACAATGAACAGCAAGCGCCTAAATTTGTTACATGTCTCAAAGCCTAGATTGGACCTATACAAAACATGTTTCTCCTATTCTGGTGCTCACTTATGGAATGATCTGCCTCCAGATCTGAAAACTCCAATGAGTCCCTACACATTTAACCGAAAACTCTTTCAATACTTAATCCATACCGACTATATGCCACCATAATTCATTTACTGGTATAACTGTTCAGTATAATTGTTCATTATAATTGTTTAACTATAATTGTTCACTATATATGTGTGTGCGTGTGGGAGCGAGAGAGAGAGAGAGAGAGAGAGAGAGAGAGAGAGAGAGAGAGAGAGAGAGAGAGAGAGAGAGAGAGAGTGGGTGTCAGAGAGAGGGAGAGAGTGTGTGCGCACGTGCATGCGTGTGTGTGGAGAGAGTGATTGAGCGAGAAATGGTGGGGGAATGTGTCAGTGCATGCATTAGTACGTGTATGTGTGAGAGTGGGTGAGGGAGTGTGTTCGTGCGTGCATGCGTTCATGTGCATGTGTATGTGTATGTGTGAGAGAGTGTGATTGAGAGAGTGAGTGTGTGTGTGTGTGAAGGATTGTGTGTTAGAGAGTGAGACAGTGGGAGAGTTGATGTGCTAGTGTGTGTGTGTGTGAGCACGCGCATGCGTGTGAGTGTGTGTATATGAAAGATTACAGAGAGAGAGAGAGAGAGAGAGAGAGAGAGAGAGAGAGAGAGAGAGAGAGAGAGCTGAGCAGATGCATGTCGTGTAACACGCATGTTATGTAACACGCGAATCCATATGTTTGTGTATTCTCATCTGTCATATTATCAGTTAAATACCATTTGATTTTATCATGCATAATATAAACTCATGTTCATTACTGTAGTTTGAGTGAGAGAGTCAGTGAGTGTGAATGAGAGACAGAACGAGTGAGCGTGAGAGTGAATGAGTGAGCGGGAGAGTGAATGAGTCAGCGGGAGAGGGAATGAGTGAGCGGGAGAGTGAATGAGTGAGCGTGAGAGTGAATGAGCGGGAGAGTGAATGCGTGAGAGTGAATGAATGAGCGGAAGAGTGAATGTGTGAGTGTGAGAGTGAATGTATGTGTGTGTGTGTGTGAGAGAGAGAGAGAGAGAGAGAGAGAGAGAGAGAGAGAGAGAGAGAGAGAGAGAGAGAGAGAGAGAGAGAGAGCATCACTATTTTTACGTCACATACATTTTATGTACACATTTTTCTCCATGTTTAACATTTTTATGAGACTGCTCATGACAAGTGTCAGTGTATGTGTGTGAGTAAAGTGTGGGAGTTTGTTCATACTAGTTTCAATACTAACGTGAGACATTTTGTATGTGTCTAGATGTGAGGAAGTGTGAGTGTATGTGGAGGATGTGTGTGAGTGTGGGGATATGTGTGTGTGGGGGGTGTGGGGGTGGGGGTATGCGTTTGGATGGGTTGGGGTGTGTGGGCTTTGGTGGGTAGTGGTATTTGTGGGTGTTGGTGGGATGTGTGGATGGATGTGTGGGGGTGAAAGTAGGGGTGTTGGAATTGGTGTGGGGGATGTGTGTATGGGTGGAGGATATGTGTATGGGACGGATGCTGGGGATGTGTGTTTATGTGGGTGGAGATGTGTGGATGGTTTGAGGAAGTATGTGTGGGAGGCGGGGTTGTGTGGGTAGGGGATTGTGTTGGGTGGATTGGGGATGCAATGGCGGGTGGGGAGAAGTGTATGGTGTGTGGGTTTGAGATATGTGTGCGGTGTGTTGGTAGGGGATGTGTGAATGATGTGTGGGTGGAGGGTATGTTTGTGGTGGTATGGGTGGAGGATAGTGTGTGGTGTGGGGGATGTGTGTGATGGGTGCGGGGAATGTGCGTATGGGTGGGGTATATGTGTGGGTGAGTAGGGGATTGTGGTGGTTGGGGGAAGTATGTGGGGGTGTGTGGGTGGGAGATGTGTGTGTGTGTGTGGATGGGGAATGTGTGGGTGGGGGTGTGTGAGTGGCTTAGGGATGTGTAGGTGGGTGAGGGAGTTGTATGTGTCGGGGTGGGATGTGTGAGTGGGTGGTGGATGCGTGTGGGTAGGTGTATTGTGATCGAGAAATGTTTGGTTGGGGGTGGGTGGGTGGGGGTGTGTGGGTGCGTAATGGAGGATGTATGCGTGAGTGAGTGTGTGTTGGTGGACGGGTAGGGAATGCGATTGTGGATGGGGAGAGGTGTGTGGTGTGTTGGTTGGTGATATTGTGTGGGTGAGGTGTGTGTGGGTGGGGGATTTTTGTGGTGTGTGAGTGGGGGTATGTGGGGTGGATGGGTAAGGGTATCTGTGTGGGTGTGGGTGGGAATATTGTGTGGTATCTGGGTGGGGGATATGGGTGTGGTGTTAAGTGGGGATGTGTTGGTGAGGGATATGTGTGTCTGTGTGTGGTGCGTGGGTTGGGAATAGTGCGTGGTAGGGGGTGTATGCTGATGTCGGGTGGGGGATTGTGTGGTGGGGGATCAGGTTATGGCATGTGTGGGTGGGTGGAAGTTGTATGTGTGGGTGGTGGGGTGTGTGTGAGTGGATTGGGGATGTATGGGTGGTTAGGGAGATGTGTGTGTGGGGGGGGGGGGGGGGGTAGGGACATGTCAGGTGGTGGGGATGTGTGTGTATGGTTTGGGGATGTGTTAGTGGATGTGCGATGTGTGTGTTGGTGGGGGATTGTGTGCATGGGTGGGGAATATGTTGTCGATGGAGATGTGGCTGGGGGATGGGTGGTTTGAGGTGTGGGTGGGGAGAGGATGTGTGGGTTAGGATGTGTATGTGGATGGGCGTGGGATGTGTGGGTTGGTGGGGGAATGTTTGTGGGTGGCGAGTGTGTTTTGGTTGGGGGATCAGGTGAGGGCAGTGTGGGGGATGTGCGGGAGGGGGATGGGTCGGTTGGTGGGGTATGTATGTGTCCCTTGGTGTGCGTGTGTGTGGGTAGGTGGGGGTGTGTATGTGTCCCTTGGTGCGCGTGTGTGTGGGTAGGTGGGAGTGTTGTGTGGGTGGGGTGATGTATGGATAGGTGGGAGATGGGCCTCATAACATGGTAATTAGCCTTGTTTATGTTTACAACATTCATTTCACAATGTTTATTTTTCTTCCTATGCAAATGTATAATGCTCTTGATGAACGAAAGACGAGTGATTGGAAGGGCCGAATGTAAGACGGGCCTGCGCGCCCAATTTGTGACCCTAATAAACCACCAGGGCGAAGCCGGGCCGGGTCGTCTTTTTTGGGAATGGGAACTGGAGCAGGGGCCGAATATGAATTAAATAAGACGCTCCATTTACCCAAGTTAATTGTTGGGGGAAGATGTAAAGATCTTTCAAGTGCTCTTTCTAATAATAGACAGACAGACAGACGGTAGATAGTCGGGAACGGGAACGGGAGCTTATATGATTACTTATATGAATTAAATTAAATGCTCATCACCAGGGACTGGCGAAGCCGGCCAGACAGACAGACAGACAGACAGACAGACAGACACAGACAGACAGACAGACAGACAGACAGTCGGGAACGGGAACTTATATGACTACTTATATGAATTAAATGAGATGCTCCCCATCAGGGTCTGGACGAAGCCGGGCCGGGTCAGACAGACAGACAGATAGACAGACAGACAGATAGATAGTCGGGAACGGGAACGGGAGCTTATATGACTACTTATATGAATTAAATGAGATGCGCCCCACCAGGGTCTTGGCGAAGCCGGGCCGGGTCAGCTAGTGTATATATATATATATATATATATATATATATATATATATATATATATATATATATATATATATATATATATATATATATATATATATATATGTCCGTAGCGAAGCCCTAATTAGATTAATCATGAGACTAAGGGACAGGTATTGAATTGAATTGAATTGAATTGATCTTATTTTCAAAGGGTAACAAATTGGGCGCGTAGGCCCGTCTTACATTCGGCCCTTCCAATCACTCATCTTTCGTTCATCAACAGTGCATGGTGCCTTCACATAGGAAAAAAAACATTGTCAAATGAATGTTGTAAGCATAAACAATGCATATTCTCATTTTATGTGACACATCCCCCTCCCACACACACATCCCGCACCAACCCACACACACATCCTTCACCTACTCAAACATCACTCACCCATACCCACATATCCCCCACCCACCGCACATTCCCTACTCATCCCTCCACAGTTAAGATAGGAAGGTCACAGCGAGAAAATGGGTTCACCACTTTGCTTACATCATCACCGTTTTCTAGTTCAAGACCTCCTTAGACTAAAACGACTGTGAACATCTGCCATCGTATTGCATAGTATAGAATAAGTAGATGCCAGGGAGCGTACCTATATTTAAGTAGATGCCAGGGAGCGTACCTATATTTAAGTAGATACCAGGGAGCGTACCTATATTAAGACAGTGTTACAATAATAGCATTAATAGCTGATCAACTCTAGCCTGGTGATGTCAACTTAACTGATTAAGTGCCATGGTATGATGCAACTGCCGCCCGTTTTAGAAGTTTGTATTGGTGATTTTGAAGCTATAATAGGACAATTCACAAATTCTGGTCACAGTCACTTAAGCAACGATCTAAGTGACCAGTGTCAGTCATCCAATGATCACGTTCATCGTGATGCCTCCTAGCATACCAATAGTTCGATGGTAATCGCAGAACGGAGTGACCAGCCACGTCCAGAAAGGGCTCTTCAGAACTTATTCGACGAGATCACTGTGGAATCTTCTTCTCTAACTTAGTTAGAAATGAAATGAAGTTCGACTTTCCTGCTCGTAGACTTTTACGATTATTATCTAGAAACCCCTGTCTTCTCTTTCTCTCTAGTGGTGTGTTTCTTTATCTGTCTCTCTGCTGTTATGTTATGTGTCTGTCTGTCTCGCTTTCTGTGTGTCTTCTAGCCTTCCGTCTGTCTCTTTGACTCTCTCTTTCGGTTGGTCTCTCTCTGTCGGTCTGTATCTTTATTTGCTGTCTATCTTTCAGCTAAGCTCTCTGCTTCTGTTTCTCTCTTTGTGTTTATCTCTCTCTCTCCATTTCATATAGTTTGATTGTTCTGAATGATTCTCTTTGGTGACTGTCTCCCTGGCACCATCTCTCCTCTACCACTCTTTCTCTACCAATCTCTCCACTGTCCCTCTCTCGATCCCTCTCTCTCTATCCCTCTCTCTTATTATCTCTCTCTATCCCTCTCCATAACCCACTATATATACAACTCCCTCTCTGACTATCCTTCTCTCTACCCCATCTATCTAGCTATCTCCCTGTTTCTCTGTGTCTCTCTATCTCCCTCCCTCTATTCCTCTTTGTCTCTCTTTGTCTCTCTCTTTGTCTCTCTCTTTGTCTCTCTCTCTCTCCCTCTCTCTCTCTCTGTCAGTCTCTCTCTCTCTCTCTCTCTCTCTCTCTCTCTCTCTCTCTCTCTCTCCCTCTCTCTCTCTCTCTCTCACACACACTCTTGTAATGTTTATCAATGGTACTGAAGTTCCTCGCCACTGTCAAATTAATCTAATTGGTACTAGCGCCCTCTGCCATTCTGTGCTTCCTGTTAATTATTCATGGTAATTGTAACCTTGATGTCGTTATTTACACCCCAATCTCTCATCTCTCATTCCCCCACATCCACACAGACGATGTCTGCTTCCTCTATTATGTGTAATACTATTGTTTCGCCCCCTAGCATCTTGTTTACTGACGTCTAATCCCATTATGACTGTTTCTTGTAGAAATTAAACATTGTTCAGTAAAACCAGAGATACTTCTATTCTCATTATGCTTGTTCCTTGTAAAATTAAAGATTTTTCAGTAAAACCACTGGGATTTCTAATCCCATAATGGCTGTACGCTGAACACATTAAACATTTCTTTGCCAAACCAGGGAGACTTCAAACCTCACTTAACGTGTTCCTTATACAATTAAAGGTTACTCGTTAAAACCACAGAGAGGTCTCATTAACGATGTGCATTGCACAGACTAAGCTTGTTCAGTAAAACCACAGGGAGGTCTCATTAAGGCGATGTCTGGTGCAAACCAAGCACATTCAGTAAAACCACAGGTATTACAAGCTTCTATGTCATTCATGTTTTGAAATCGTGCTGTAATAACCAACCAGTTGTCGGTTTACCTATGGCGAACGCAACCTGCAGCCGTGTATAAACATCATTGCCACATTGAAAGAGCCGGCTGACTCCACAGTTTGAAACACCAGTGGAAATTCTTCGACAATCGTCTCCAATTTATATAATAAAACAATAAAACTATAACAATATATCTAAATATAAAGCAATATAGTTATAGCTATAACATTAGTCATTAAAACAACAAGAAAAAAATCTACAGCAGTGGATTTCAAATCCTACCAGAAACAATCTACAGTAGACATACCCAATGAAACCCTCAAAACACCAGGAATGTGATATAAGAATGGTATCATACATACACAAGGAATGTGATATAAGAATGGTATCATACAAACACCAGGAATGAGATATAAGAATGGTATCATACAAACACCAGGAATGAGATATAAGAATGGTATCACACAAACACCAGGAATGAGATATAAGAATGGTATCATACAAACACCAGGAATGAGATATAAGAATTATATCACACAAACGCCAGGAATGTGATATTAGAATGATATCATACATACACCAGGAATGTGATATTAGAATGGTATCATACAAACACCAGGAATGAGATATTAGAATGGTACCATTCAAACACCAGGAATGAGATATAAGAATGGTACCATTCAAACACCAGGAATGAGATATAAGAATGGTATCATACGAAAACCAGGAATGAGATATAAGAATGGTATCGTACAAACACCAGGGATTAGATATAAGAATGGTATCATACAAACACCAGGAATGTGATATAAGAATTATATCACACAAACGCCAGGAATGTGATATTAGAATGATATCATACATACACCAGGAATGTGATATAATGGTATCATACAAACACCAGGAATGAGATATTAGAATGGTACCATTCAAACACCAGGAATGAGATATTAAGAATGGTACCATTCAAACACCAGGAATGAGATATAAGAATGGTATCATTCAAAAACCAGGAATGAGATATAAGAATGGTATCGTACAAACACCAGGGATTAGATATAAGAATGGTATCATACAAACACCAGGAATGTGATATAAGAATTATATCACACAAACGCCAGGAATGTGATATTAGAATGATATCATACATACACCAGGAATGTGATATTAGAATGGTATCATACAAACACCAGGAATGAGATATTAGAATGGTACCATTCAAACACCAGGAATGAGATATAAGAATGGTACCATTCAAACACCAGTAATGAGATATAAGAATGGTATCATACAAAAACCAGGAATGAGATATAAGAATGGTATCCTACAAACACCAGGAATGTGACATAAGAATGGTATCATACAAACACCAGGAATGTGATATAAGAATGGTACCATTCAAACACCAGGAATGTGATATAAGAATGGTACCATTCAAACACCAGGAATGTGATATAAGAATGGTATCATACAATTAGTTAGTTGCATATCCTTTAAGGACTCCGGAGTCAACTTCAGCACTGTTTGGCTGACTGTGATTTCTTGGCACCTTTACGTTTCTACTTTTAACCTATATATCTACTCAACTACTAGTATTTCTACTTAAAACCTATATATCTACTCAACTACTAGTATTTCTACTTAAAACCTATATATCTACTCAATTACTAGTATATCTAATAAAAACTTATATATCTACTCAATTACTAGTGTATCTGTTTAAAACCTATATAATTACTCATCTACTAGTATATCTACTGAAAACGTATATATCTACTCAAATACTAGTATATCTACTTAAAACCTATATATCTACCCAACTACTAGTACATCTACTTAAAACCAATATATCTACTCAATTACTTGTATATCTACTTAAAACCTATATATCTACTCAACCACTCTATCAGCTACTCCATCAGCTACTCCATCAGCTTCACAACCCCTTCTCAGTACCACATCTTCACTTTAGATGTACCATCGACCTTGTCGCATTTTGCGCACCTCATTACATTACAAAGTTGCATGCCACAGCTCCAAAACACATGGTTCTTCAAAGTGCCTACGCTATTCTGCATCGGAATGTCAGGAATGTTGTATCATGTCTAAAAATAGTAGTGTCACTCGATGATGGACAGGTCAGGTGTTCAAATCTTATACATCTATTGGTCGACCTAGCCTTGGTAGCGTCTCGCAAAGACTGCTGGGTCGGAAAGAGCCTAAGAACGCGCACATACAGTTTGATCTTCAGGGAAGCCGGGTGTGTTTTCTTAAGGAGTATCTTATACTTGTGTGTCCCTCACCTGATTCAGTGTCAGAGTACTTCTAAAAAGGATATGTAGCTGATATATGCGTCAGGTAAAGCTTTGTGTATGTGAGTTCTGTGTGTGAAGGTTCCAGCACGTAGCATATATTCTTCCATCTGGAGATAGCCGCCAACTTCTATCCCTGTTCAGGCAATGGCTGATTCCGCCATCACTGTCTAGAAAATATCTAACTCCATCCTTATCTTCTGTTTCCAAAAGAAGTGCTGTACTGTACACTACATCTTAAGCTGTGAGAAGAGGCAAGTCTAAGCCCAGAATGCTATTCTCATCTAAAACCTTATAGCTTCTTGATTAATTCAGAGCCTGGTTTAGTAAAAGACATGCTATGACTTCTGTGGCGACCGCTGCCCCCTTTTCAATCCACGGCCAATCTTCAACACACGAGAATGAGAGAAGGAGGAATGAATGGTTTCTTCCTCTTGTCTTTATACGTCCGTGGTGTGAAGAAAGATTGTGTTGCATGACTGATTAGCATTGATGACAGGTCCAGCGTTTTAAACTGCTGTGATATATTCGAACCGAGTTGCAGAATGACCGACACTGCATCTGGCACTCTGATCGAACTGAAGTCAGGCTAACAACCCAGTCCAGGCACTCCAGTGAACGAAGAGGAAGAAGATTGGTGTTAGAATGAGAGAATGAGCTGTACTTTGTCATCTCATCTCTCTATCTCTATGTATATATGTTGTTGTCAATGAATGAGAGGCGGTGTGAGATTATAAAATGAGTACTTCACCTGCACTTTAATATTCATTCTATACATGACAATAATTGTATCAACTTATGAATGAAAATATTCATTATATGCTTCTGCACATTATTGCTTCTACCAACATGTGGAGTGTCATTATGTAAAATCACCTCCCTGTTTGGGAAAGCGAGTACAGGAGAATATTCATTATGTGTTTCCATACATTATTGCTGCTATCCAACATGTGTAATGTCAGTTTATAATAACACAACCCTGCTTGGAAAAGTAAGTAAAGGAAATACACATGATATGCTTTCATGCATTATCACTACTAACCAGCATGGGAAATATCATTAGTAATATTGCACCCCTGTCTGAAAAGTAAGTAAATGAAGATATGCCTCATGCATCTTCACTTCTAACCACCATGGGATATACCACCCCAGTGTTAGAAGAAGTAAGTAAAGGAAATGACAGAGGAAGTAAGAAAGAATAAACATGAAGAATAAACAGGCTAACTTAACATCTGATGCAGCCCTGATTTGGTAATGTGAGTTTATATGAATGATATGCCATCATCATCACCCTGTTCTGTACCATTGCTGTTCAGGATCAGATCTTGCTGTGTGCATTCCTTCATGAACTCTCCATCACTCATCTACCAGCCTTGTCAGTCTCTGTGTCTGTGTCCTCTGTGAGAACAACAGCCTAAACAGATCACTATGTACAAGAGCAAAAGAGGATGTAGCTTGCCAGATGAATTGACAGATGCCTGATACCAGTACAAAGAAGAGACACTGTAGCTCTCAACTTGTAGGTACTTCCTGAATCTTCTACTTTCTATCACTTCTATCTGTAGCCCTTTTCATTCTTGTCAACTGGAGAACCATCATCAGTTGAGCATATATAAATAGGATCACCATGTTTATTCACGTCAGGTGAGGAAGACGGTGTTCGCAGATTTATGGCAGATTATCGCAGATTTATCGCAGATTTATCACAGATCTATCGCAGATCATTGCAGATCTAGCGCAGATTACTGCAGATTATAGCAGATTATTGAAGAACAAGTTGATAAGATCATATTAGATGGATGGACAGACTGTTGAGTAGGGAATGGACTGAACCAGAACCAATGCCAATGATCAGCTGGAGAACAAATTAGGGATTCTTGCACTGCGTCAAGTGGACAGTTACCCCGAATCTGTTATTGGAAAACAATTCATAGAGGAGCTGCCAACCTAATAACTCCCAGAGAATCTAGTGCTCAGTGTTATCTAGGTGTCCTTCTAAAAGCCAGCATGTCAGACCCAGAACCATCTCACCACCAACTCAATTGAATTGAACTAAACTGTACTCAATTGAACTTACCTAAACTTGAGAACAATAGCACAGGCATATCACATTCAATAGACTGAGAACATTTAAATAATAACCTCAAGTCATATTTGTGTGGAGAGACTGTTCAATTTCACAAACATCATGAATCCATGGAAATTCCAAAATCATCATCAGGTATAATCCAGAGACATTATTAGGAAGAACATGTGGGTAGGCACAGTGACAATCTGAACTATTACAGGCCTAGATCCAATGAAGTTAAATGAACATTAACTAATTGGTGTGCTGAATTGTAATTTATGTTTCAGAGATGCACTACATGCTTTTATCTCCACAGCATATTTAGTAAATAAACTGAATTTTACTTTTACTTCTTCTTTTGTCGGGTATACCGTGATGTGACAAAATCTTTTCTATGTGTTTAGTTAACATTACTAAATCACATACTTGAAGAATTTGGAACGACAGGTGGCTGGGTAAACACGAATAGACAGCACTGTCCTGTTCTATTGTAAGCACCCAGGTTCCAAGTTATTCATAAAGGAGAACTTAAAATCTTGCAAATTATTCTTGTCACCGTTTCACCTATAAGGGAAAATGGATACAAGTGGGGGACTCGAGCTAGATAAGTAACTCCTTTCTGGGAAGGCTAAGTTTGGAGAAAAATCATCAATATTCCCGGGAAAACACTTGATTTCCTGAGCCAATATGGGACACTTTGGCTTCCAAAGACCCATCCCCTCCAGACGAAATTAGTCCCATCCTTGTAGCTTGACTTCATCACGGGGCAGGCCAAGGTGGCTACTGCATTCTCCTCCCAACATACCACAACTCTATACATCTATTCCTCACTCTGACGGCCTTAAAGCCTTGGAATTTTTCTTAGACAAAAGGCACGGTCCCACCATAACCACCGGACCATTGCTGAGTCTGGCAGAGTTAGTCCTTAACCTCAATTCATTTGACTTCAATGGGGACTATTTTGACCAGATTAGCGTGGTAGCCATGGGCACCAAGATGGGTCCGAGTCATGCCTGTCTGTTCATGGGCTATCTGGAACACCAGGTATGGAGTCAATACACCGGTAGGCTCCCGGAGCTCTACAGGCGGTATATCGATGACTGTTGTGGTGTTTCAGACATGCCATTGTCTGATCTCCAGTACTTCATTGCCTTTTTCTCCGACTTTCATCCAAGCATAAGACTCACCTTCACTCTTTCCTCGTCAGATGTTAATTTCTTAGATATAACAGTTTCTTTGTGTTCTGCTGGTCTATGCACGACAGTTTACTATAAACCAACTGACTCGCACGTATTCCTTCTCTATACATCCTCCCATCCTCCCTCTTGAAAGGTTTCCATTCCTTTCTCACAACTATTACGTCTCCGGCGGCTTTGTCATGATAATAACGACTTCCGTCAAAAAGAGCACGAAATGTTGGATTTCTTCCGCCTTCGTGGCTATCCTGAGAATGTTCTGTCTACAGCCCTTCACCGCTGCCAGTCTATCAGTCGTGCCGATGCTCTCTCCACCAGGCCGAAACCACGTAATAATAGACTTATCCTTTCACTAACCTACCATTCTCAGAATATTGCTGCCAAGAATATTTTCATGAGGCATCTATCCATTCTTCATGCAGACCCGGTCACTCGCGATGTCTTCTCAGACGCCCCACTGGTGGCATATAGGCGGGATCGTAACCTGAGGGATGTGCTGGTCCATCACACCCTACCCCAACCTTACAAGTCTCTTCCTGGCACTGTGCCATTTCTTCGATCTCGATGTAGGACCTGTCCACATGTCCTTCAAACCCAGAGTCTGGTTTTCCCTAAGACTACTTTCCACATCTGTGAGGGTTTCTCATGCACGAATCGCAACGTTTTCTATGCGATCATCTGCACACGTTGTGTCATGAGATATATCGGGAAGATAGGTCTTCGTCTGGCGGACAGATTTAGGTAACACCTCTCTGATATCAACAGTGGTGCCCAGAAACCGGTACCCCTACATTTCAACAGTTCTGACCACTGTGGCGTGGTCGGGATACAAGTCACGGCAATCAAATCGTGCACATCTCACGAACGCGATCGCAAGACATTGGAAAACAGTCTTATCTTCCAATTGGGTTCACTCTCCCTCACGGCCTCAATGTCCAACACAGTTTTATTTAGGTCCCTAACGCCGCCTACCTCCTCCCATCCCCGCAGTCGTATAGCCCACTAAAAGGTAGTTGCATGGTTTTCACAGGACGTCGTAGTTAACGCCAGCATTATCTTTGACTTCTGCTACTTTCTGGGTAGTTTGCGTTCAGTTGTTTCTCATTGTTTTCTGAACAACCGGCACTTATTCTATATTATGAGGGCCAACGCAGGACGGTCTGCATCCATATCGCCCACAGCAGTATTTCGAGCTTTGCGTGCGGAATTACGAACTGCATCCATGACATCGCCACAGAGTCGGCTACAGTGCTCTACTTATCTATATTTTTCCTTTTCGCTCTCATGGGCGCAACCCATCCCCCCCCCCCCCCCCCCAGCGTGTTTTCCCTCACCGGTTGGTCAATCCCCGAGCTTCTGGCTTTATTGACCTTTAGTCTGTTGACCCTGTTAACCACACATCCGGTTAATTCCATCCACGGATAGCCGCTCAAGCAAGGATACAGATAAGTAACCTTAATATTTTCATGTAGTGTCTCCGTGTATTTGTTTGTCTGTTTTGTTTATTTGTTCTGTGCTGACGAAGGCCTTTGCCGCAACATAAAGCTCACAATCTACTTCTCATTGTTCGGTGATTTATGCATTACTCAACTACAAGTATATCTACTTAAAACCTATATATCTACAAAACTACTAGCATATCTACTTAACACTTATATATCTACACCATTACAAACCTATCTACATAAAAATCTATACGCCTACTCAACTAGTGACAGTCTACATATCTATCAACATGGGTAACTATCTACTTCTTTATACGCATATTTACTTAAAATGTATATACCTACTCAACTACAGACAAACCCAAATATTAACCAACATAGGTATTCGGCGCATCCTATTTTGAATTTTAGTTGTTCTTCTGCTCTTTCTCTTGTTTTTTCGACACCATTTTGGGGAGGCATGGGTTAGGGTGGGAGGGGAATGATTAGCTCTTGATTAGCTTGCATAATAAATTGCTTGATTTTTTTATTGACAATAAACCAGTAACTCACACACCACATACATGAATCGCAATTTCTCAAAATATAATGATCTTAACAAAGCAATTTTTAAGGCTTTCTATGTAATTTTGCACCCAGATTTTTAAAAAGAAATGAAGGATCAGGTTAAACAATAACACAATTATTTTCTTGCATATCCTTTTTTACAGGACATTGCTGTCAACACCAGCACTTTACTGCTATTGTTGATGTCTTGGCCATTTTACGTTCAGCAATTTGAAATTGCTTTCTGAACGACCGACTCCGATACCAACTAGTTAGAACCCAGCGCAACGCGGTCTGCTACCAAATCTGTCGCAGCTGTGTTCCGAATGCGAGTAAGGGGGCTTGCGAATCGCGTCCGTAAGCCTTTTTGCACAGAGACCGGCAACAACAACATAACACATTTAAATAAATCAGAGAATCAAAATACTGATTGCTCAGCGTATAATTAATTGCGTGTGCTATAATTATTTAAAAAAAACAAAACAATTTAAAGTTAAATACAGATGTTATAATTAACGCTTGACGGCAGAAGTATAAGATGATGATGATGATGATGATGATGATGATGATGATGATGATGGACAGATGTTATACAAACAAAATTAGCTACTGGAAACCATTACCAACATGTCAGATTGCAAACATCAAATTTCTTCTTCTGATTGCTTTCCACGAAAATGTCTGGTCCCGGAACATAATATACAGATTAGAGTAGCGGGAAAGACATTACAATTTGCTTTCAAACCAACGACTAAATTAAATAACAAACACGACACTGGTGTTATTAAGTGACACGAGGACAGACAGTTAGCCTGGGGTTGTTCTGAAGCATCCGTTTTTGAATGGATGGTTCAAGAATCTTGGAGATCCAGCAGGGAATGTTGGTCCCTGTTTGCGTCACGCAGCTGTCAGCTGTTTCTCTACGCGCGGCCCTGTTTGGCAACCTCTAATCCCGCTTTACTAGCCAGTACAAAACCCTGGACTCTAATTCCTTAGGTAAATTTAGAGATTTTCCTGCAGCCAAATCCAATACGACGAACTAATATGTAGGAGGTAATGCGATTGATAGATTCTAAAGAAAGAAATTCTATCCCGCTCATTGAAATCTAAATCACTGTCAATGTTTGTTATCCACGGACCGAAGGCAAGCTCCGTATAGACAAGAAGCACAAGTGTTTCAAAGACCTGAGAGACGGAACGGGTACAGAAAGAAAACCCGTATCATTCAATTTGTGCGATGTTCAAGACGAAAAAGGAGTTTTGTATGTCTATCATAGCGTTTACAACATATGTTCTCATCGTTTTTGTTGGGTGTTTTAGGTTTTTATGGGGTTGGAATGGGAGGAGGAGGGAAGGATGACTTATATTGCACACACACACACACTCACACACACACACACACACACACACACACACACACACACAAACACACACACACACCACACAAAACACACACACACACACACATATATATACATATCGGTGCTCTAGTCTTCCCCTATAGAACATCCAAGGAGAATCTCGAAAAATGTCTGCACCAACTATCGCGTCAATTAAATCGGATATCCATATTTCTCATACAAGCGCATAAAAATGAGGTCCCATATGTATTTCGCAGCGGAAAGAAATTGCCGTTAGTTTAATAGTTGAATGTCCATAAAGGGTAGGTCGCATACTTCACTGCTCTGGCAAAACTCAAAGCAGCGATAAATGCATATTTTATGCTAATTCTTGTGGAGAACATTAAACAGTATTAAGATCATATGGTAGAACAACCGCAAACAAATTGAAGTAAACTTCTTAAGAACATGCATCATTCCTACAGCAACATATGGATTCGAGTGATGGATCATGTCGCAATAATTAAAAATGAAAATTGTAGGTTTTAAGTTTAAATGTTTGAGAAAAGTTCTGAGATACCAAGAAGACAAAAATAATTATGACATTCTACATGTTCTGAACATTGAATTGATTGATTGATTGATCTAGGAACCGACATCACAGCATTCGGGGCATTCCCATAGGCGCTCCGTCCCCATCCTCAGCAGCCAGCGATGAGTTCCAACACCAATAGTACCAGTAGCAATCTGAGTATATGTCCGTCTCGCCTTTCCTCTGAGCCTCGAGCGTCGGCCAGATCCCCTCGTCACTCTTCGCTGCTTCATTCTTGCCTCACCATGACGATCCATTTACTCCTACGAGGTGTACACTTGCTCCCACAAGGCCGCAACCCCGTCTGACTTGTCATGCATCAATACTTCCTCCAAGCTTTGCAGAGCCAGCCAATCCGTCCATTGAATAAAAGTGACTGATATACAATATAATGTCTCGGAAACGGGAAATACCTGTGCCACGTCAGAGTGGGTTAGGAAGAAAGTTGTGAAATGCATGGTTAATGGTAGAAGAGGCTGGGGTCAACCAGTCTGAACATGTAAACATGACATTAAACACCTTTGGCATAAGGTGCACGAGGCAGGAGACATGGCCAGAGATCGAGAGCCGTCTGGTCGTGCAGCGATGAAAGCGCTGCTCTGTGACGGGCCTGCTACATGATAATGGTCATGTGTGTGGCATGACCGAATCATGGTTGATAATGCAAATTCGTTGACCTTATTTAAGTCTTTCTAAAATGACCTACCCGAGGAACCTAACAACTTATGGGGATATGTATTAGCATTTAAGGTTTGCTTCTACAGACCTCGTCCTTTAAATTTGCTACCTAGTAAGATAAAAACCATCTTGGTCTTACACTCGTTGGGAGGAAACTCGCAAATGCATCTCCAAGTGGCCGATTAAAAACAACTCAGATGCACAGTAAACGCGGGTCTTGGGGTTTGAGTATCCACTGGTATACATGGGCAACTTTGCAGCTGAGCAGAGCGGGGCATTCACTTGTCCGGACATTTGAATATTTCTGCCAAAGGCAGAGGTAACATTTCAAGCTTGTAGATGTGGAAGACAAGGGAAAACGACCACGTATCTTCTCAAGACTTTACCAACAAAGGAGACTAGAGTTAGATAACGAAATCTTGGGACTTCCTCGATCGGTATGAGCTATCATGAGCCACAGGTGACACAAGATCATCAAACTACTGATGGTAAAGCTATAACCAACACATTGGGAATAGGCGCTTGGAACGTCAAGGCATTCTCGGAAATAGAAAAGTGTGCCAATGTAGTAAAAGAAATAAACAATATGAAAATATGTATCTAAGGAATGAGCGTGATGACAATGAATTGAAATGGTAAAGTAGCAACGTGCAAGCACACAATGATACATCCAGGAAGTGATGAGCACGAAAAGAGAGTATGGCAACGTCTTTAAAAGAAAACCGGTATGACATCACAATGATGTTGGACAACAGGATGTCTTCATCCGACATACAGGACTTCACGCTGGAGTTCACAACCAGCGAACACAAGCAAGCACAGGGAAACCGCTGATTACTGTGTTGTTATTCGAGTTATTCAGACAGGGATATTACGGTTCAAATCCTAGGCCCAAAAAAAAAAAAAAGAAATACATATAGTTGTTTAACAAGTATATGCACCAATAACAAGCAGTGGTGAATAAGAAATTCACAGATTTATGATACAGTAGAAATTAAGGGCGTTCCATCAGACCAAATCGAAAGATTGGAAATAATACTTGGAGATATCAACACACAAGTAGGAAAGGAATGTATGATACGGTAACGACTATTGTTTAGAGATAAGAAATGTAATATTGAGGGGGGAAAATGACAGACTGGACACAAATAAATAATAGTGGATTGGAAACACTTGATTTAAACAACATAAGAGACGACTACAGAAATGGAAAAGTCTTGATAAGAAAACACTCAATCAGATTCAGTAAACACCGATTAATGTCAGGTTTAGAAATGCAGTTTACTGTACAGACAATGCCTTGCATTGATTGTAACATTGATTATGTTCCACTGTGTGGACACATAAAAGTCAGATTGAACAGTGGATAAAATAAGCGAGTAAGAACATTTGACTTTGCACAGTATTCTAAAGGCTGCCTTTCCAGATGAGAATAGTTTACCCAGGTCGACGAATTCCACAACTCTTCCTCACTTTAATCACATTCATAGCGCAAGTCATTCTTCATCCAACTTCCACACTGGATGAAATGGATGGTCATCGTCATAATTGGTGGTGAGGCATCAATTTGCTCAATGTAAATCTGAGACGACAAACTACGACGAAATATAACACCTATATATTTTAGAGTATCGCTTTTCTCAATGATCGGTCCCTTCAGCAATACAAGTTATATTAATCGGCTTTCCTAATGACATTGTTCAAGACGCAGCATCATAAAATGGTCTTACCAGGGTTCACAGCTGAAGTGAAGAGAAGAGAGACTCTCTCCTTCTCTCTCCCTATACATTCATTCATATACTCTCTATCATGTGTGTATGTGTGTATAAATGTTTGTGTGTTTGTGTGTATGTATGTGTGTATGTGTGTATGTATGTGTGTCTGTGTGTGCTTGTGTGTATGTGCTTGTGTGTATGTGCGTTTATGTGTGTACATTTTAGTATGTGTGCATTTGTGTTTATGTGTGTATTGGTGTGCGTACTGTATGTGTATATACGTGTGTGTAAGTGTGGGTGTAGTGTATGTGTGTACGCGTGTGTATGTGTGTATGCGTGTGTGTGCGTGTATGCGTGTGTATGTGTATGTGTGTATGTATGTATGTGTGGATATGTGTGTATGTGCGTGTATATGTGTATGTGTGTATATGTTCGTGTCTGTAAGTGTTTATGTTTGTGTGTGTATGTACGCAGTGTATGCGAGGGAGTGTGTATTTGTATGTGACTGAGTGTGTGCATAACTGTGAGAGTTTGTACACATGAAGTAAGTATGTATTCAGGTATGTATGTGTGCGTGTGTGTTTATAAATGTGCGTATTTGCGTGTATCTGCCTGTATCATAACATGGTAATATGCCTTGCTTAAATTTACAGCATCCATTTGACAATGTTGGTTTCCTATGTGAAAGTCATTCATTCATTCATTCAGTAGCATGTCCTTTGCAGAACCTCGCTCCCATAACAACCTTCCGGAAAGCTTCTCGATCACAAGCAAGATGTCCCGCGTCTGATACACCCATCTGGAGATCATCCGCCACATCCTGCACCCATCTTCTCTTTGGCCTTCCTCTTCCTCTCTTCCCAGGCATATACCCTTCCATTATTGTTCTCTCCAAACCTTCGTGACGTTTCAAGTGACCAAAATACTTCAATTTTCTTGGTTTTATCGTCTTTAATAGCCATCCCTCCTCAATATTCAACTCTTGAAGTATGGATGCATTTGTTCTTTTCTTTACCCAAGATATTCTTAGAACTCGTCTATAACATTTATATTCATAGGCGTTTATGCGCTGTTCAGCTTGTTTAGTAAGTGTCCATGTCTCACAGGCGTATGTTGCAATGGGAAAGATGCATGCTCTTAAAAATCTAATTTTTGTAGTTCTGTCTGTCCCACTCCATAATTTATTCATCTGTTTTAGTCTTTGAAGAGCAATGGATAATCGCCGTTTAATTTCTTTCATTGTGTCAACGTTATTGGTAATCAATGACCCAAGATATTCAAAATTTTCCACCACCTCCAATTTTCCCCCATTAATGTATATTTCTTTCTCCATAGTAGTTTTATCTGTATGCATTATCTTTGTTTTTGCTATGTTAAGATATAAGTTGTGATTTTCACTATTCAATTGGGTTGAGGCTATTAGGTTTTCTATGCCATTCTGTGTTGTGGATAGTAATACTGTATCATCAGCATATCGAATCTCTGGTATGTCATGACCGCCGATATTTAGGGCATCATATAGCGCCCTGTTTATATCATCTCTTACATTTCTCATTATATTTTCGGCGTACAGGTTAAACAAATAGGGTGACAGCACGCACCCCTGACGGACTCCTTGCTTGATGTCAAACCAATCTGATGCCTCGCCATCTATTCTAACTGCTGCTTGTTGGTCTAGATAGAGCATTTTTATGAGTTGTACTACATGTGATGGAAAGCCCATAGTCCTCATGATTTCCCAAAGTTTCTGATGCTGTACACAGTCAAATGCCTTTGAATAATCCACAAAACATGAGTATAGGTTTACATTAAATTCTCTGCACTTCTCTATTATTAAACGCGTGTTGAATATGTGATCTCTTGTTCCTCTTCCTTGTGTAAATCCAGCTTGAACTACGTTAATCTCTTCTTCAATTTCTTACGAAGTCTTGCCATTATGACTTTTAGTAGGATTTTACTTGCATGACTGATCAGGGCAACATTTCTATAGTTGGTGCATAATTTCAGGTTGCCCTTTTTTGGAATTGGAATGAAGATAGTTCTCTTCCAATCTTTTGGCCATATACCATATTTCCAAATCTTTGTACATAATGCATGATATATGTGTATGCTTTCTTCTCCTCCCGCTTTAATTAGTTCAGCTGGTATCTCATTGTCCTGTTATTTTCCCGAGAGGAAGTTGGAATCAACAAGCACATCTTTAAACTTATTATCTGTTGGGATTATTGACTGACTTTGGTCTACACTCCTCTCTTCTGTCTTCCCTTCCATATATCTATTTCTTTCACTCTCTCTGTTATTCTCTCAACACATACTCAGACAACAGTTCCTTTCAACAATAAATAAAAGATTTATTAATAAAAACTATGTCTGGTGTATGTATGGATATTGTCTATGTAGTTGGTATGTTCTTCTAGTGTGGCTGCCAGATAAGATGTTGATAGATAGTCTCCGTGTCTTCTCTCGTCTCTTCTCTCGGCTAAAGTACAGGACGGTACATAGATACAACAGAACGGTCTCACCCTGAATGCTCCGTCTGCTTGAGTCTGTAGATATATCCGTTTTTTTTTTTGTAATGAAAAATGTTCACCACTGTATCAATGTACTTAAACCGATCACTATATGCTGTCAGCTTAAACTGAATGTTCGTTGCTTTCTTATAGCGTTCTTAATTCCATCCTGGAAAACACATCGAGTTTCTAGTATTCTCTATTTTTGTCCTGTAAAAGTTCTACACTGGATAGTTCGTAATTGGTATAGGCATTTGGTATGCACCTTGCAACTCTTCGATACTGAGTCATTTGAGTCTTTTTTCTTAATATGTTAGTATGATCTCTATTTTCCGTTCTCTGTCCTCCTGACTTATTACGATGACACTTCTTTTCTTTCCTTTCTTATGCACAAGTGTCGTGCTTTATTACTTTAAAGTGCTTTCTTGTGGGTTATCAACACTGAGTGATCTTGACCACAGCCATCTGTGTTATATCTTAGTTGATAAGTCTCGCACTGGTATGGGAACCTTATTTAGGCATCTATGTTCCTGGAATCGAAAAACACTTAGCGAATAACACACTACTATCCCCTCTTTCCATCATTAGGGACGTGTATTTCTATTCCCACTCAGGAACATATCTCCTTCAGTTCAGTTTGGAACACACACTAAACTCCCACAAAGAAGTGGACACTCTTTATAGGTCATTTTTGCCGCATAGTCCTTGACCTTGCTTGACACCTCAAGTCCATACTTCATTATCACCGTTAGTGGAAAATTACAGATCTGAAACTTTTCCGTTATTCATACATCCAGACCGCAATATGCTGTCCAATAATGCTGTCTGCCTTTGTCGCAAACCAATTTTTCCACGCGACAGGTTACCTGTGCTGTTGGCGGCCCCTTCTGTGTCTTGACCTATAAACACATGCGCCTGGTCACTCCGTTGTTGGTTACCCTTACTGCTTCGTTTGTTAACCCTTCTTCTACCTGGTTAGTCGGTGTATACAGTCGTCTATCTGGGAATCATTAACTCTCAGTATTCCACGACATAGGCCCCCTCTTAAGAGATTAGACCGCGTCGAATCTTTCTCACTGTAGGTTTGATTCCCATGATCCACAACCCTAGTCTTCTTCCTCCGGAGCTGGATGTCTGGATAAGAAATCTGCTCCTACATTCTCCTTACCAAGGATGTATTCCACTGTGAAGTCCAGTTGCAGCAACAACGTCCATCACATCCACCGTGCGTTGAGCTTCTGCGAAGTAGCTATGACCATCACGTGTTGATGATATGATTGGATCCTCACATGGCTCACCTCATTATCCAGTAGGCGCTCTAATTGACACCCTACTATACTACTCACGACTGAAACTAGTGTTGGCTCATCGCTCCTGTACGTCCGGTCGACCTCCTTTCGACTTGCGTCAGCGACGGCTCACAATACAGACGGATTGTCCCATCCTGATTGTAACACTGCTTCCATGTCCTCTTGGTTTTCCCCCGGCTTTGCCTCTGGGGATGTTCCACCTCGTCCTCGATGGACCGAGTCGTCTTTCCCAAATCTCCTGGACTTTTGCTTCCAGGACCATCTTGGGCGATATTGTATCTGGTCAGCCAATCTTAGGTTGGAGTCCTGGGTAATTCTCGCTTTTCCCGACGTTACCCACCCCTTCTGAACTTGGTTACCGGTGAAACTTTCACTCTTGTCCTTTCCCTGACTTGTGATTTCCCTCCTCCTGTCGTTGGGTAAATCTGACCTATCACGTACTGTCCCATAGGCCCTCCTATGTTGTACTGGCGATCTCTGGTCTTCGTCTGGACTGGTAACCTTTGTCCCAATGGCTGCCATCACCATAAAGTGCGAAGCTTTGCTCCCGGATCTCTCTTCATATTTCCTAATGAGATGTCTAGGGAGATTTTTCTTCTCTTCCCCGATCCGTATTTTGTAGATGTTCTTGGACACCACCTTTTCCACAGGATAAGGTCCTTTCCATCCTACTTGGAGTATATTGGTCTCTGCTGGACTCCACACTTCCACTTTGTCTTCCACTTTAAGAGCTAGTTTCCTCTTAATTCGCTTGTTGGGTGGTGCTTTCTGGCACTCCGAACAAGACTTCAACCACCGGCGTACATCTCCGGTCATTCCTGGCCAGCAATAATGGCCGGAAATTTGCTGCAAGGTCTCTCTGACACCCATATGTCGATTCTCGCCTATGATGTGTCCACTCTGAAGAATGTGAGGACGGTGGGTCTCTGGAACCACCCACTGCTCGTGCAGGTTATCTCCTCTCCCAGCTCTCCGATAGAGTAGTTGATTCTTCAGAAAGTACTGTCCCCGTTCTGGTGGCTCCGCACTTCTTTGCAGCTTCCTGTAGCAAGGATGCAACGTAGTATCCTGCCTCTGGGCAGTATGCAATTCTCCTATCCCTGAGTTGTCGCATAGTGTCTCTGCCTCTTTTTCCTTCCCTTGAGATCCACTGACTACTGTTCCCTTTTGGGCTGGCTGTTTGGGCATCCCCAAAAAGACATATTTCGTGCCAATGATCATGGGAAATAAGGAGTCAGATAATACAGCAGCTGGAATAATGCCCGTGACGTACCTGGATTTAATCTCCACCTTGGCGATTGGCAGCGTCATGGTAACAGCACTCCTCATTGCCGGCTGTATTTCTATGGTCTCCCCTGTAAGTTGGTCTGGGCTTACCAAGCTGGCGTCCACCACCGCTTCCCCATCCAAACCGGTATCGTAGAGACAAGCAACCTGTTGGCCATTTACTTCAATCAGTTCAACCACAGGTGGTCTCTCTTGGTCCTGAGTGCCTTTCATCTCCTTGACCGTTTCCTTGCCTTCCTCTGTTAATTCCTCGAGGTTGGTTATGCAATTGGCGTCGTTTGCCTTGCATCTGCAGTCCACAGTATTATGTGTTATCGACTGGCAGTGTGTGCACCCTGTTCCCTTCCTAGGTTTCCGTGTGTCCTTTTTGTTCCTTTCTCCTTCGCCGACCTCAGCCTTGTCTGTGATCACCGATGTAGGAATCACTTTGCATGCTGCGAAGTAAGAACTTTTAGGTTTCGATCTGCAGTCCTTCGTGTTATGAGATGGCACTTTGCAGAATGAACACCACTTCTCAGACCACTGTCGTTTCGCTTGAGAATTCGAGGTGCTCTGGTTTCCTACCTTCACCTTCTCTGAACTCTCCTCTGTGTGCTTTATATAAGGTTCCACTTTTTCTCCTTCCCAGTTTTTAGGTTTCTTTTTCTCTGGTTTCTCCTGACCTTTGGTTTGTGTACTTAGTTCCTCAGTTTCACCATGTACTTCCACGAACCTTTCCGCCAGCTTATTCACAACATCAATCCGTTCCGCCCCTTGTTCTCCCAAGAAGGTTCTGAGAGGTTTCGACATTTGCTTTCGCATCTGGTCGACCACCATCATCTCTTCGAGACTCTCATAATCCCTCTTGAATTCTGCCAAGTCCATCCATTTCTGGAGATAGGATTTAAGCCTTAGACTGTAGGCGGCGAATAGTTCTCCCGGCTCTCGTCTAGACGATCTAAACTTCTTCCTATACGTTTGTGCTGTGACTTCATAATGTTTCATCAAAGCGGCTTTTAATTCCTCGTACTGATTTTCCTGTCCTGGTGGTAGGCGTGTGTAGACCTCGTACCCTGAACCACGTAATCCCTGGGATAATTTAGAGCCCACCTGCTCCTATCCAGCCCCATAGCGACTGACATTGCTTCAAAGCGAGATGCGTACTGGTCAAAGCGTTCCTTAGACTGATCGTAGACAGCTAAGGGAAACTTCATGGCATGGTAACCATGTCCACTCATGTGGGTTGCACCAGGTGACGAAGAACTTCCTTCCACTCCATCTATTTCTCCCTTTGTGTCTTGAGTTCTAGCTCTTTCATGCGGTATTCATGTTCTCTGATCTTTGTGGCTTCTTCTGCTTCCAACTGGGCCTTACGATCTTCCCTTTCCGCTTGACGAAACTTCTCGCTCTCTTTCCTGTATGTAATCAGTTAAGCTCTGAACCAGCCTAACCAATTGCCTCTCCGTTGGCCCTCAGTTCGGCTGTAGTTACTTTAGGAGTTGCCATAGTTAAAGCAGGTAAGTCAGCACGTTGAGTAAAGACACCTCAAGGTAGTACAGAAGTACTCACTATAAACTTATATTCTACCTAGAACCTATATCATTTATCTATGTCTATCTAATATTATAACTCTACAACACCACACAGTACATCACAACCACTCTCTCATCCACAAGAGGAGATATAGGATAAAGACTTATGTAGACGTGTGACCGTGTGACTAGGTATGTAATGTGTCTTACCACCTATCCACATTCACTCTGTCTGGAACTTTCTCACTGTAAAGTCACCAGCATTAATGAAATGTTTCTACCATAAATGTAATGGCACCATATATCCAATGGACGTCCTTCCATTAAAAGTCATCAATATATACTTCTATTTATTCCAATCAGTATGTCCCAACATGCAGGTACTCCGCTATGCCTGTGCCAATATGCAGGTACCCCTCTATGCATATGCCATGTTATGCCTTTCAGGTCATATGGGTATAATGTATGTATCCCGCTCGCTCCACCAATTATGTCCTGTTATTTTCCCGAGAGGAAGTTGGAATCAACAAGCACATCTTTAAACTTATTATCTGTTGGGATTATTGACTGACTTTGGTCTACACTCCTCTCTTCTGTCTTCCCTTCCATATATCTATTTCTTTCACTCTCTCTGTTATTCTCTCAACACATACTCAGACAACAGTTCCTTTCAACAATAAATAAAAGATTTATTAATAAAAACTATGTCTGGTGTATGTATGGATATTGTCTATGTAGTTGGTATGTTCTTCTAGTGTGGCTGCCAGATAAGATGTTGATAGATAGTCTCCGTGTCTTCTCTCGTCTCTTCTCTCGGCTAAAGTACAGGACGGTACATAGATACAACAGAACGGTCTCACCCTGAATGCTCCGTCTGCTTGAGTCTGTAGATATATCCGTTTTTTTTTGTAATGAAAAATGTTCACCACTGTATCAATGTACTTAAACCGATCACTATATGCTGTCAGCTTAAACTGAATGTTCGTTGCTTTCTTATAGCGTTCTTAATTCCATCCTGGAAAACACATCGAGTTTCTAGTATTCTCTATTTTTGTCCTGTAAAAGTTCTACACTGGATAGTTCGTAATTGGTATAGGCATACTTGGTATGCACCTTGCAACTCTTCGATACTGAGTCATTTGAGTCTTTTTTTTTTTCTATTATGTTTGTATGATCTCTATTTTCCGTTCTCTGTCCTCCTGACTTATTACGATGACACTTCTTTTCTTTCCTTTCTTATGCACAAGTGTCGTGCTTTATTACTTTAAAGTGCTTTCTTGTGGGTTATCAACACTGAGTGATCTTGACCACAGCCATCTGTGTTATATCTTAGTTGATAAGTCTCGCACTGGTATGGGAACCTTATTTAGGCATCTATGTTCCTGGAATCGAAAAACACTTAGCGAATAACACACTACTATCCCCTCTTTCCATCATTAGGGACGTGTATTTCTATTCCCACTCAGGAACATATCTCCTTCAGTTCAGTTTGGAACACACACTAAACTCCCACAAAGAAGTGGACACTCTTTATAGGTCATTTTTGCCGCATAGTCCTTGACCTTGCTTGACACCTCAAGTCCATACTTCATTATCACCGTTAGTGGAAAATTACAGATCTGAAACTTTTCCGTTATTCATACATCCAGACCGCAATATGCTGTCCAATAATGCTGTCTGCCTTTGTCGCAAACCAATTTTTCCACGCGACAGGTTACCTGTGCTGTTGGCGGCCCCTTCTGTGTCTTGACCTATAAACACATGCACCTGGTCACTCCGTTGTTGGTTACCCTTACTGCTTCGTTTGTTAACCCTTCTTCTACCTGGTTAGTCGGTGTATACAGTCGTCTATCTGGGAGTCATTAACTCTCAGTATTCCACGACACTCATCACATCCAGGAGATTTACCATTCTTCAGGTGCTTTACAGCCCAAGCAATTTCATCTAATGAGGGTTCAGGTTCTGTCTCTGCTGTCGTTGGCTCATGTATCTCATTCATATCCTCACTGTCACTCATATCATACATTCCACTGCAGTACTCCTGCCATCTTTCTAGAATTTGTCTAGATTCTGTTAAGGTATTTCCCATCTTGTCACAGATAACATTCAATTGAGGTTGAACATTTCTTGTCAATAACTTCATTTCTTTGAACATTTCATAATCTCTTCCAGTCTTATGATATTGCTCTATTCTGGTACAGCAATCTTGTATATATTGATTTTTGTCCTTTCTTGTGTTCTTTCTTATTTCTCGAGTTAAAGATTTATACTTCATCCTGTGGTTAATTGATTCATCTCCTTTCTGTTTCAGCTCCCTTCGTTGTTTTATTAATTCTAACGTGTCTAATGTAATCCATGGCTTAAGTTGCTTTTTCTTGGTCGGAATTAGATCTTTGGCTGCATTTATCAAGATATCTCTAGCTTGTACTGCCAGTTCATCAGGTGTCATTTCTTCTTGTACAGACATCAAGACCCCAAAGCTATTCCTAACTTCTATGTTGTATGCGTCTGGTATGTTTGTGAGATCAAAACGAAGTGGCCTTGGTCCTCGGGTAAGCTTTTTGAGTTTTAATTTCAGATCTGCTTCTAATAACTGATGATCTGTATCACAGTCTGCACTTCGTAGGGTTTTTGCAAATGTTATGCTTGATCTCCATCTTCTATGTATTAAAATATAATCTATCTGATTTTTGGTAAAACTGTCTGGAGACTTCCATGTGAAGAGTCTTCTTGGATGTTGTTTAAAAAGTGTGTTGACTATCGTTAACTCATTTTCTGTGCAAAATTCAATTAATTTGTCACCTGCATCATTTCTATTTCCTAATCCAAATTTTCCTAAAACGTGTCTCTCATTTTCAGCTCTTCCAGCACCTACTTTTGCATTAAAATCTCTCATTATTATTGCTATGTCATTATGACCAATCTTATTTAATGTGTCTTGTAGTGTGTTGTAAAAATCTTCAATTTCGTCCTCCTCTGCTGTTGAAGTAGGTGCATATATCTGTATGAGAGTTGTGTTTTTTGGACGGCCTTTAAGTCTAATAGTGAGGATTCTATCACTAACTGGATTATATCCCATTAAAGTTTTTGCAGTTGTCTTATCTAAACAAAAGGCCACTCCACTCTGGCCTCCGACATCTCTACCAGAATAAATGAAAATACTTCCATTTTCAGTCGTAAAATGTCCCTTGCCGCTCCAGCGATGTTCACTAATTCCTAAAATTTGAATGTTTAACCTCTCAATCTCATCACACACTACTTTAAGCTTTCCCTCATACAAACTTCTCACATTCCACGTTGCCATTCTCACTCTGTTTCTTAGTCTGACACAGGGGATTTCCTTGGTAACACAGTCAGGATTAACTCCGTCATCACGATTACTAGTACTGGTCCCTGCGTCACACTCTTCCCCAGTGTTATCTGATCTGCCTGGCCTTGGGGTCTCGCCACCAGATCTCTTTCTTATTATGTTTTCTTTCATGGTTGTTATGGTTTCTTGGCAAGTTTTGCAGAAGGTAGTTTGCCATTGCTTTCCTTCTGGCAGTGACTGTACTAGTCGGTGGCCATAGCCATTGTCTCTACTGATGAGATCATCTGCCTATCGCCGCAGAGTGCAAGACCATAACCAACAACAATCTGTCGGCTGCTCTCACATTCCATCCACCACCTGCTTCCATGGCTTCACGTAACCCTGATCGGGGGGCTAAATGGGTACTCCACCTTGCCCAAGGGTGTCCCGTAGACAAACGGAGGAAAGGAGGCGTCTTACATCTCCTTTGATAGGGGATACCCCTACCCCGCTAACCGGTATGTGAAAGTAGCATGCACAATTGATGAACGAAAGATGAGTTATTGGAAGCGCCGAATGTAAGACGGGCCTGCGTGCCCAATTTGTAACCCTCTGAAAATAAAGATTGTTCGTTCTCTCTCTCTCTCTCTCTCTCTCTCTCTCTCTCTCTCTCTCTCTCTCTCTCTCTCTCTCTCTCTCTCTCTCTCTCTCTCTCTCTCTCTCTCTCCTATATATTTCATATATTTGCTCATTCATACATACACAAAACTTTCTCAACAGTATTCACCCCTGAACTGGTTTGTTCACGCCACTATATTGTCTCCACAATCCCTTATATTTCCCCACTCATGTCTTATCTATTTGTGCAAGCCGGATAGCCAAACACATCATCAGCAAACGTCAAAGTTCCTCCTATAGAAGAGCGTTAATAATTTGGCTTATGCCAACTGTCTTCTTGTTCTTCTCATCCGTCCTTACTGTCCCTCTTGTTCTGTCAATGCTCCTCTGTTTTTAACTTATACTCTTATGTACATCTGGAGAACGCGCGTGTGCTGAAGCTATGTCATAAACTCTCAATGGGATCACCGTGGCCAAGTTGTCGCGCTCCCAAAGTCACGGCTTGGTCTTCAGACTCCATCATTCGGTTCTCAAGTGCAATTCTTTTGGAGACACCAGGGGGTCGTTGCTGGAGCTACGGGTCACGTGCTGTGTGAGGCGTATTGGCGGACGTCTCTATGGAGAAAACTTTGGAGCCATATGGTGGGGGGGATCCCGTCAAATGTAATAGATCCTCTTAATGTTAAGCCATCTCAGGCTCTTATTGATACACTGTTTTACCTCTGCATTGTTATGGCCAGCTTTTGCCTGAGTCATGTTGAATGCAAATGTTATGGGCAGTGATTTCTGAGTTAAGTTGAACTTACTCGATTGATATTTAACGTGGAGCCATGACATGCAGTGTTTGTGACATTTTAATTTTCTTCACTGTCGAGAAACAAACAGTCTGGAAAGAAAGAAAGAAATAACACTTAATATACCCTACGGAGGTAGTAGAAAGGGATAATATATTCAGAAAAGAAGAAGGAGAAAAAGAAGGAGAAGAACATTTTGATGATTAATAAAACGATGATATTTAAGATAATTCGTACGCATGCAATGTGGTGTTGATGGTGTTGGTGGTTTGGTTGGCAAAAGTGCTGATGTATCTAAAAACGAAAAATACTACATAGACAAACAAACAAATATCAAAATGTCCAAATATGTCTCCTAAAAGTACGCCTATAACCCTTAAGAGGTGCGTTAAAGCCTGACTGTATCATCTCACGACATTCCGCATACTCGATGTAGTGCCATCGTGTCTCCAAGCTTCACTGCACACCTACATCATGGACAAATCACTTCCCTATCGACATCACACCCGTAGACAAGACAAGTCTTAGCTCGGATCGAATTCATTAGGAAAGGTCTTTAGACTGAACATGTGAACATTTAATCAGCCAGTAGATGTCCACTCCAATGACACTAGACACGATCAAGAACATCGGGGCCTCATTTAAAGTCGCAGCAAGTTCTGGTCTTCAAGTCCGAAGTGTCCATAGACCTCGGCGTTTCTCGTAGTTAAGTAAGTGGCCTTTAAGTGGAGACATGTAGCTTGTGCCTGGGTTTGATAAAACGTATTAACGTAACGTGTGCTCTATATCAAATCTGTAGGAAGTGTTTGTCAATAGTTTCAGTTTCACGAAGACGTAGTCAAAATCGTCAGCAAGGAAACTGGTAACGCGGCTAACAGGTTATTGGTTCTAGAAAGTAGGTAATGATATCTGTCACACGGTGTATAGCGAATGAGATTAGATACATGTGAAGTCTCACATGTGTTAGATACAGTAATAAATTATGTGATCAATTGAACGATCAATTGTGTGATCAATTGTGTGATCAATTGTATAGTCTGTTGGTGAATGCGAGGATAAGATCAGAACGCCGGCTTATTTATTTAACGGTGGGTGGCTGGACGATGAGGAGACTTTGATTAGATTCATGTAGAAGGAGCGAGCTAATCTCATCTTATCTCATCTCTCTCTCTCTCTCTCTCTCTCTCTCTCTCTCTCTCTCTCTCTCTCTCTCTCTCTCTCTCTCTCTCTCTCTCTGCTCTCTCTCTATTTGCAGAGTTTTCTCTCTGAGGGCAGAATATTAGTTGAGCCTGCGTGTCCAATTCTTAACCCTTTGAAATAAAGTGTGTTCGTTTGTTCTGTCTGTCTGTCTGTCTGTCTGTCTGTCTGTCTGTCTGTCTGTCTGTCTGTCTGTCTGTCTGTCTGTCTGTCTCTCTCTCTCTCTTTCTTTCTCTTTTTGTTCGGTGTGCATGCGTGTGTGTGTGTGTTTCGGGAGAGGAAATATATGTATATGTGTGTGTGTGTGTGTGTGTGTGTGTGTGTGTGTGTCTTCGTTTCTCTCTCAGTCTGTATTTGTATCTCTGTGGCTTTGTCTTTCACTGTCTCTCCAGTCTCTCTCTCTCTCTCTCTCTCTCTCTCTCTCTCTCTCTCTCTCTCTCTCTCTCTCTCTCTCTCTCTCTCTCTCTCTCTCTCTCTCTCACTGTATCCATGTAAGCCTCTATCTCGAATATCTTTTCGCTTTAGCAGCCAGTCCTAAATCAATCTCTATCCCTGTATTTGTTTGTCTACCTCTCTATGTCTTTATTGCTCTCTTTTCACTATGTAACTATCTGTGATTCTCTGTCTGTCTGAGAGATCAGAAGGGCAGAATATTAGACGGGCCTGTGTGCCCAATTCTTAACCCTTTGAAAATAATGCTCGCTCGTTCGGTCTTTTTCTGTCTTCGCCTCTTCTCTCTCCAACCAAAACGCATTTTTACAGGACTTGGTCAGTTCACCTCTAGACAATGTTTATCAGCTTCCTGACTCGGATGATGCTCTGGAATTCTGGATGAAAACCTTTATTGATGTTTTTGATAGACATGTGCCAATCAAGGAAGTTCGAGTAAAACACCACGTCAAGTCACCTTGGATCACCCAGGAAATACTTGAAATTATGAGAGACAGAGATAAAGCACATAAAAAGCGGGATCTCAGCGCATACCGTACTCTTAGAAACAAAGTTCAATATACCATACGACGGGAAAAGAAAAATTACTTTCAGAACTTAGTAATGGATAAAACAAATAGTAAGGCTATATGGAAGACAATTAACACCTTGACAAACAAGTATAACTTCCGAAATTCTTTACCATCAAATCATATTACATGCGACCAATTCAGTAAATTTTTTCAAACTGACATAGACCAGTTGAAGGCTTCAATGCCTAATTCTCCTTGCAACTTATCTTTACTGTCATCGTTTTGCAAGAATAGATGCTCCCGCGATATTCTTTCCGACATACCGCTAATGACAATCACTGAAGTATTCACTTACCTCAGTAACCTAAAAAACACAACCTCATCTGGGTTAGATGGAATCAGCAACCGGATTCTCCGTTGTGCTGCGCCAGTGATCTGTATATCACTAACCTATGTATATAATCAGTGTCTCACCAAAGGCCACTTTCCATCAGCTCTCAAAATCGCTAAAAGTGTACCCTCTTCTTAAATCTGGTTCATTGGACAATGGTCTCCCGAACAATTACAGACCCATTTCATGACTATCATCACTATCTAAGCCACTAGAAAAACACATCCATAAAGTAACATTACAGTATTTAGTTCGCAACAAGCTTATTGTTGACAGCCAATCAGGATTTCGACCAAAATATTCTTGCCATAAGGCCCTAACAAACATGATAGAAAATTGGCACCAGAATATAAACAACAACAGTCTATGTGGAACTGTGTTTATTGATTTCAAGAAAGCATTTGATATGATAGACCATGTTATTTTAATTAAAAAACTTGAGACAATGAAAATTGGCCCTAACGTAGTCACTCTAATATCATCTTTTCTATCAAACAGAAAGCAAGTAGTATCACATAATAAATCTCTGTCTCAAATCACTACCTTCAATATTGGAGTACCGCAAGGCTCTATTCTTGGCCCTCTATTATTTGCCATATATATTAACGATCTACCTTTGCATCTTTCGTCGTCCTGCTATCTATTTGCAGACGACTGTACAGTGTACACAAACGCTGAAAACTGTATTTTACTGGAGTCGTCTTTACAACAATAATTAAATAATGTAGTTAGGTGGAGCTATTCAAACCGTATGCAAATTAACATCACTAAAACAAAATCAATGTTATTAACAACCAGACAAAGACTTCAAACTCTAAGCTCACACACATCACTTCAACTTCACATCGATAACATGCCAGTAGAAAGTGTAATTGAGCACAAAACATTAGGCCTAATCATTGATAGAAACCTAACCTTTAATTCCCACGTTCAGGCGCTCATTAAACAAACAGCGAAAAAAGTCTTCCAACTCGTCAAGATTAAAAACTTCCTTGATGAGGACACAAGGAAACTATACTATACTTCTCATATACAGACACACTTTGACTACTGCTCTACAATCTGGTACGGTTGTTCTAATTCAAACACCAAGCGATTTTACTCACTCCAGAAACGGGCCATGAGTCTAATTTATAGCAAACATTTATCTGACAATCCTAGCCTGTATAAACGCCTTCAGTTACTACCACTCCGCAAACGCCTGCTTTTCAATAAAGCTAAACTAATTCACAAAATCCTACATCGGAATCCCCCAAATTACCTTTGGCCATTGTTTAAATATAATGCTAGACACAGTAAACGTTTAAATATATTACACATTCCGAAGCCTAGGATTGACTTATACAAAACAAGCTTAACGTACTCTGCAGCTCAGCTGTGGAACAATCTTCCACAAGAAATCAAAGACATCACCAATCCCTATTCATATAATCGCAATTATTCGAACACTAGCTCAGTACGGATTACCTTACCCCTTAATAATAGAGATAATAATAATAATAATAATAATAATAACAAAACCCTAGTATAACAGCCAGTCCCCTTTTGGTAAGCCAGTATATTCCACATGGCTAATAACAAGTGTCAGACCATTATCTAATATTACTGAGTCGTGTAGTTTTGATGTTCGCATTTTGCCCATGTCTTTATAAAGCATATCTTTTATATTGTTGCTGTTCTCTGTTAGCCTTGAATGATGTGTGAATGAAATAATGTATGAAAGAGAATGATAGAAGGGCAGAATGTTAGACGGGCCTGCGTGCCCAATTCTTAACCCTTCGTTCGTTCTCTCTCTCTCTCTCTCTCTCTCTCTCTCTCTCTCTCTCTCTCTCTCTCTCTCTCTCTCTCTCTCTCTCTCTCTAGGGATTCAAACACACAAAATTCGTCCCGTTGGGCATGCCAATGTTCAACCGTGCCTTATCTTACACATATTTCTTGCTTTGTCGACCAATACCTCCTTTTGGGTCATAGGCACTTAATCAGCTGACTTCTAGTCAGCTGTTGTTTTCTTATCTCATACCGTCCCGTCCATGTCCTATTATTATTATTATTATTATTATTATTATTATTATTATTATTATTATTATTCAGTTAATACATAAATACGCACGTACAGTTTGGCGCTCACAGAAGTCGGGGACAGAATTAGAGACTAGAGGACACATATAGAACATAGACATTGAAATCTATAGTTACCGACCGTGTGTATTTATTTATTTAACTGACTTGGTAGCTTTAACAGGTTCCTCGATATATATTCATCGTTGTTTCTCGTTAACCTTTCCGTGTATATTTAGGACTTTCTCTGTTTCGCGTGTCAAGTGGATTCCAGACAAAGGATTGTGCAGTCATACTACATGGATTCCAGACAAAGGATTGTGTAGTCATACTTTTTTTGTTTTTTGTATGTTTTTTAAGTTGCATATCCCTTACAGGACGTTGCAGTCAATCATGTGCCATGCCGGAAAGCGTGGGCGGTCATGACTCGCAATTTCACTCGATCACCAGCGTCATGGATCAGCTCAGTGTTCCTGTCTCGTCCATGCCATGTGGCCAAGCCATCCAGGTATTTTCCTCTCGGTCTTCCTCTTGGTCTGTTCCCTTCGATCTTGCCAGTTGTCACCAAGTTCTCCAATCCATTTCTTCTCATAATATGACCAAAAAAAATTGACTGTCTATGTCTAATTTCTCTAATCAATTTACGATTTTCATTTGTCTCCTGTAATACTTGGTCATTAGTTTTTCTGTCTGTCCATGGTATTCATTGCATTTTCCTCAGAAACCACATTTCTGCAGCCATCAGATGTTTTTCAGCTTGGCTGCAATTGTCCAGTCAACACCAGCATTTATCAGCTGTTGTTGATGTTCTTGGCAAGATTACGCTCAGTAGTTTGCCATTGATTTCTGAGCGACCGGCTCACATACGCCGTAAGTAACCAATGCGACGCGATCCGCTGCCGAATCTCGCGCAGCTGTGTTCCTCACGTGGATATACGGGATTACGGAGAAAGTCATTAACCTCTTCGTAGTCATACTACATTCAGGTTTTCTCTGTGTGTGTCCTGTCCAGAGCAAGCGTATTTTCTTTACCTCTTTATTCACTGGTATTTGTTTAATTCTCTCTGTGATATCTTTAATGGCGATTCTGTCATGTCTTTTAGTCCTTATATTCTGTTTCATCATCGTGATCATCCAGTGCCTTGCCGGTTGGCGTGAGCGATCATGCCTCGCCACAAATTCCGATCTCCGATGGCATGGATTAATTCTTGTGTTGACTTCCTTCCGTGCCATAACACAAGACTGTCAAGAACTTTCTAACGCTGTCTTCCCTTATCTCTCTTTCCACAATTCTGTCCGATTGTCACAGCATGTTCCAGTTTTTCTCTTCTCATAATGGGCTAAAATGATGACTGCTTCTTTATGATGTTTGTGATGTTTTCTTTGCGACTTAGCCTCACTTAAAATATCCACATTGCTCATTTTTGCTGTCCAATGAATTTTTAGCACTTTTCTATAAAACCACATCTCCAAGGCTTCCATGAATGTTTCACCTGTTTATGAAACATGCAAGAACTCTTTTTTTTCTAATTTCCATTCACATGAACCCATTGCATAGAATGTTCTTCATTTGATAGAATGTATTTTCAGCATGTCCTTTTATGTTTAACTCTGTGATGTACTTTCCGTCTGATGTTATCCTATTATCCATGTGCCTAGCTATCTAAATTTCTGCATTTGTCCCTAAATAACGTCATTTACTCTATTTGTACATTTATATATTGTATACTGCCTTTCGGGGTCTGCCTTTTTAGACAAAGGCTAATGGAGGCAACCAAACACAAACCGAGGAAACCATGGAGAAAGCACCGACATATTTTCCACATTAACGGATGTTTATTGTTAATTTCTAAACGGTTTGGTCGTTCTCCATTTGTTTTCTTAAGCAACCGGAAGTAGTGATTTACATATTCTATGTTTAGAGTTAGAGATTTTGTTCTACCACAAATTTCCCAGTGCAATACCAGTCCGTCTTGCTCGTTGTATTCTTGTTTAATGTCTGTATCTTTTCCCACAGCTGTGTCTACATACAAATATACATAGACATTGGAACAAACAGGGATACAAAGTAAACAGACAAACTAATAGGTAAACGAAAAGATGGATGCATAGGCAAACACATATATTACTGATACAGACAGAAATTGAGAAATTGACGTAAACATACAGACATTGGGACAACCAGGGCATACACAGGAAACAGACAAACAAATAGGTAAACAAAAAGATGGATAAATACGCAAACAAATATATTACTGATACAGACAGAAATTGAGACATTGACGTAAACGGACACCAAAAAAAACACAAAAAAAAACAGATATAGACAAAACTACAGGGAAAGGCAGAAACTCTGTTCACAGGTAAACAGACAGAAAATAAGACAGACAGACGTATACCCACTTGTCTCACCTGTACGTACTTGTACAAGCATACAGTCACACGTGTACACTCCTGCAGACATACACTTACACATGTGCATAGACAGACATACAGACAGACATACATTACACACTTATACAGACAGACAAACATTACACAATTGCACATACCAACAATCAGGCGTGCACAACTTGTACAGACAGGCAGATAGACACATGTACACACGTACTGCCATTGGTGGAGTACTACAGAAACCAGAGCCCGCGATAGGCTCATTGAATATATTCAGCGGAGATTAAGTACTTGATGACATCACACTACCCCCAGCCCGACCCAGACAGGGAGTGCTCGTTGGTTCCGCATGCAGGGCTGCACTGCCGACATGTGAGCGGGGCCCGGTTAAAAGATGCCCCGTTGTTAGTATTTCGGAGTTTGTGGACCGACAACCGGCAAGATAACTTTGCTGAAGAACTTTATCATAGAAAGTTTTAGATTTGATGTAGTCCAGTCCAACAAAGTTGATTACTAGTGTACATATTGACAGATCAGACAGCACATTCTTACACCACACGCAAGGGCTGAGGCATTTATTGAAATAATGAATTGCTGTTAACACAAGTCGAAATTTGTAAGTTAAATTCGATTTGTAATGTTATTTTGCATTATTACTATTATGAATATTTACATTTTTTTTTTCATTTTGTTTGTTTTGCATATTCTATTTACAGAACATCGCTCTCAACACTTGCACATTACTGCTGTTGTTGATATCTTAGCAAGTTGTACGTTCAGTAGTTTGCCATTGCTTTCTGACCGACCTGCTCTCATACAAACACTGCCAAATCGGTCGCCGCTGTATTTCGAACGCGTGGTAAGCTCGCGAATCGCGTTCGCAAGTCTTTAGGCCACGGAGACGGCTGACAATTGTTAGATGTTCTAACATTTGCTATACGCAGTGTCTGCGAGCTATACTGGTTTTACAGCTAGTTTACTACAGCCTTTATGCTATTTTAATACATGTGTAGAGACGATGTTGCCGTAAGCAGGCGTACATGAAGACTACATATAGCCACATATGCTTCGAGCCTGCAGAAGACAATAGGAAAATCTCCGTAACGTTATATTTAATGTTTTCATTCCGACTGCAAAGCCCAGTCTAGTCTGTACAGTGTTTTACAAGATTGTGACTATAGCACAATAGCTATGCCAACTGTGTAACTTTAATAATCACTTTGTAATTTTATTGGTGTAACTAAACTTTCTCTTTTCCCTATCCAGTGAAAATAGTTTAAGAAACTTAGAAAATATGAGATTAGTCGTCATTGGGGGACATGACATCAATAATATTAGATATGCGAATGATACAGTATTGATTGCAATCAACAAACAGGATCTGCAACATTTAGTCTTGTAGCTGCGGTTATTGCACCCAGTGAACAACTACGGTTAGAATTAATTTGTAACAATGCAGACATCGTGATCGCCTTTAAGAGTTGAGTTGAGTCAAGAACCCACATTGCACTCAGGGCATTTCTATAAGCGCCCAGTCATAATCTTCAACAGGCATCGTAGAGTTCCAATACTAATGGTTTTCGATTCGATTTTCAAAAGAAAAAAGAAAAAAAATTCAAATTCAGTCTCGTTAAACCTGCCTCTTCAGCTTTGGTTATTGTTGAGATCCGTGGTTGTGTGGACTGTAAGTTCTAATTTATGCTGGTTTTATTGGGTCCGCTCTGTTTGTCGGAGAAGGTTATTTTTTGGCAGCTTGGTAATTTCCTTTCTGTCTTATGTTGGTTCTGATAAAGACCAGTCCTTGGTCGGGCTTACTAGGTTCCGCAGTCTTTCGTTTGTTGGTTTCTTTCTCTATTAGCACTTCTACATGCTGGTTGTTTCTTGTGTTGTCCTCACCGGGACTGGTCCCGGTCATGCCCAGTCCTCATAAGGACTCGATGTAGGCAAAGGCAGATAATTCAAGTGCAAGTCTCAAGTTGTTCCCCCCCCCCCCCCCCCCCCCCCCCGGTCAGCTGCCCGTACTCCTCTATGTTTGCTTTCTCGTTTTTCGTCATCGGTGTATGGGTTGGTGCAACAACAAGACAATCCGATCTTCCTGTCAGCCCAGTTCAGGAGCCCTTCCGGAAGAGCCAACCCACCATCCAGCCACTCACCCCGCCACACTCAGCTGCCCCTCTCTGGACAACTAGGACATCCATCCCCGGCGAGCTAGATGGATGTCCAAACAAAAGGGAGTGTGGTAACACAGAACAGAGACGAAAAGGTACGAACAGACACTAAGCAGATTTTAAAAAAAAAATAATGTGTACAGGTTATATGATTTTCCCTGTTCTGCATATGAATTATCTGACCAGCCGTTGTATTACTGAGTTTCTGTTTGTGTGCAGGCACTCCGTTATTGTCATTGAAGTCTTAGTTTTAACGAAGTAGTCTCTTAGATCCCTTCGTTCACTATTGTACTCGCTGCAGGTTAATAGGTCATGTCCAATGGTGTTTTCTTCTAGGCATGCTATGCAGAATGGATTTTCTCTTGCGTTTTTACAGTTACCTAGTCTGATTTTCCACAGCTCTCTGTCTGCCGGTGCTTTCATGTTGGTTTTGGCTTGTGGTGTGTATCTGTGTTCACCCAATACCTGGTATACATGTCGGCCTCTAGCGCGGTCTCGCCGCTACTTCCTCCATTCCTGGAGTATGTAGTTTTTGATGATACTCTTTCCTTCTACTTTTCCTAGGTCTGTACTGATTTTATTTCTGCTGGCTAGTCCTCGCTTCGCCGCTCTGTCTGTTTGTTCGTTTCCCGGGATACCCCTGTGGGCTTGGCATCCCATGTACCTGAGGTTGGTGGCTGTCGCTAATATTTTATGTCGCCTATTTTATGTCAGGCCTGTTTCCTTTCGTGAAGTTCCCGAGAGTTTGTACAGAGGACAAGGAGTTTGTCAATATGCAGAGTCTCATCGGTGGTTTTTGGGCTGCAATCTCCAATCCTTTCTGTATGGCTACCAGTTCGGCCGTGCATACTGCTGTCTGGTCTGTTAGTTTGAACTGTTTCTTCAGCTTCCAGTCTGGGACCACTACTCCTTCCCCCACCTCTCCCTGTTCGTTTTTGGACCCGTCTGTGTATATAATGAGGTTGTTCTTACTGATTTCTTCTATATACTCCTCGGTTGCGTCTCTTGTGTCTGTGTCCTCCACGTCCTTGGTGACGGTCTTTGCTAGGCTCGTGTCTGTGAATGGGACTGTTCGTTCCCATGGTGGGATTGTACACTTGTATCGTTTTGTCTGTTTCAGGGTTTCTGCTAGCTCGATTACTTCCTTCATCTTCTCTGCTGCTTCCCATCCTGCCGGTCTTTGCAGTTTTACTATTGGGATGCCTCCCAGCTTGCTGCGGTTGTTACTGAATGTTTGATATCCAGGGTGGTCTTCGTCTTGTGTTGCCTTTACCCAGTAGTTATACGTCAGCTGTCTACGCCTCAGACTCAGTGGTAGTACACCCAGTCCTACTTCCATGGCTTCGTTGGATGTCCCTTTTCCAGTTACAAGGATGGTGTTTAACGCTTGGGTCTGTATGGTGTCTAACCTCCTTTTCCTGGTTTCTGATGCTGAGTCGTAAATAATGCTATGGTGCCGGTTGCAATCTTGCTTGCTTACTTGCTTGTGTTTGTTGGCTTGAGCTCGAACGTGAAGTCCTGTATGTCGGATGAAGGCATCCTGTTGTCCAGCATCAGTGTGATGTCATACAGGACCTGACGTTTGCGTGAGTATCCGTTGTCCCATGTCTGGCTTATTGGTGACCAGACTGGTGGTTCCTCGCCGTACAGGCAGACACTCACTCTCCGACTTCGGAGGAATCGGCGATCCTACTGACTTTAGCCAGGACCCCGAAGGGACCTGTTGCCCAGGACGCTTGACGAGGACGCGTCAATAGGTCTTGGCCAGTATATAACCCGGCCCTGGTGCCTTGGAAACACCTCTGCGTCCCTGGTTGCAATCTAATTATATGTCGGTCTTGCTTTATCGCTGAGTGACGACTGTCTACCAAATCCCCTGACCACCCCTGCTGCCGCATTCTCTCTAGACCATGACGATCTATCTGTTCCTCTGCATTGTGTACGCACTCCCAGAGGGCCTCCACCAAATCTGCCTTAACATGCATAAAATCACCCCACAATGATGCAGTACCAGCCAGTCTGTCTGCTTGTTCATTTCCAAACATACCAGAGTGTCTTGGAGAAAATATCCAACGAATACTCACAACAAGCAACACCTCAATTGATGCATACCGTTCAGCACGAAGCATGCCAGTCTTCACCTTTGTCAGCATGCTTTGTGAATCAGTCACAATCTATAAGAAGAAAGAAATACCACAATGTAATATCGGGTAAATGAAAAAAATGGGTAAACAAGTGATTCGGTACAACTATGACAAGCTGAAGAAACACCTATTGCTAATGGAAATGCGATGTCTAAGAAAAATGCAAAGAATACTATGGACAGACAGAAAAAATCAATGAGCAAGTCCTACAAGAAAAAAATGAAAACTAAACTGATTAGAGAAATTAGACGTAGACAAACAAGATTATTTGGGCCCATAATGAGACGAAATAAACTAGAACATGGTGACAACTGGCAAAGATTGAGGGGAAAAGAACAAGGGAATAACAGAGAGGTAAATATCTAGATAGCTTGGCTACAATGGCACAATCGAGACAAAAACACAACTAGCTGATCCACTACTCTTGTGAGTGTGTGAGACAGCTCACGCTTATCGGCATGGCACAAGATGATGGTGCAATATGTCTATATACCAATCGTCTCCGGAAGGGTGACGTGGTCAATATCACACGAGAAGCAGATAATGTTCATATTTCCTCGTAGCAATTCTAGTCTGGGTCAACCTCCGATCCCAAGTCGATATTTTAAAAAGCCCACACATAGATTTGAATACAGGACTATCGGGCAGACGGAGAACGTGCATGCCACTTGGCAACCTCCGAACCCACACCACTCTTGTACAAGTTTCTTATTACTACTCCCTAGCTTGGCAAGATATTATTTATTTACTTATTTATTTATTTATTTATTTTGCAACCTTAATTATCAATGTGTAATTTGTCAATTTTCTAAACAGCAGCAGCGGTAGCGCAATAGCTATCACGGTGCCCATTGATCTTATTTTCAATTCCCAGTTGAGGGGCGATTATTTTACAAATTCGCCTGGCCTCCCTGTTTCAGCCAGGAAATGTCATTGGAAGTAAAACCGGCATTCAATGCATGATTTTCAGTGCATAATCCTTCATGAAATTCAGTGCATTATATTTCATGATATTCAGTGCATCATCCTTCATGATATTCAGTGCATCATCCTTCGATGTCTGATTGCTCTATAAAAAAAAATGTGAAAATACTGTTTAAATAATGTTCCAACACTTACAATGAGTAAATACTGTTTGTTTAATGTTCTAACACTTTACAGATTGTAAATACTGTTTCCATAATGTTTTTATACTGTTCGATGTGTAAATGTGTTTATATAATGTTCTAATATTTTACAGTGTGTAAATACTGTTTGTAATATACTATGTATTTCTTATACTGTACAATTTAAAAAACTATGTTTGTATAATGTTCTGCTACTTTACAGTTGGTAAATATTGCCTGTATAATGTTCTTATTCTATACGATGTTCAAATGCTGTTTGTATAATTTTCTAAAACTTTACAGTTTCTAAATATTGCTTGTATACTGTTCTAATACTTTACAGTTTGTAAATACAGTTTGTATAATGTTCTACTACAGTATGGTGTGCACATGCTGTTTGAATAATTTTCTGTTACTTTGCAGTTTGCAAATACTGTTTGTGTAATATTATAATACGTTACAATTTGTAAATACTGTTTGAATAATGTTATAATACTTTACAGTGTGTAAATACTGTTTGTATAATGTTCTAACACTTTAAAGTGTGTAAATATTGTTTGTATAATGTTCTAACTATTTACAGTTTGTACATACTCTGTGTATATAATATAACTTTACAGTTAATTTATTTGGTTGTTTCTGGATTTGAAGTTTAAAGACTTGTATAGTTAGTTAATACTAGTTACATAATGTTATGTTACGTTACAGTTTGTAAATACAGTTTGTATGTAGTAAACAGTTCAGATCAGAGGACATTGTCGTATACCGACGATGTGTTAGTGTATCGTCAGGGTAAGGATAGAGATCAGGTTGCTGTGGAATTACAAACAGAACTAAATCGCATAAGCTCTTGGTGTGGTGAAGCTGGTGCAATGGTCAACCTAACGAAGGCAGCAGTGACATGATTCTCTTTGAATAACCATATTGTCAACATTCCAACACCAACTGTAAATCTGTGCTCAGAGATTGTGGAAAGAATAGGGGCAATGAAATACGTGGGGATACGATTTGATCGAAGCCTTGCTACTTCCCTTCAATTTCCTCCATGAATCATGACCAGTGTTTTTTCTAGAATCAAATCAATTCCCTACCGGTTTGCTAGGTTCCTTACTTACTTAACGCTTTTAAATGTTCTACCACCATGTCACTCTTGGATAGGCTCTGTAAGATTACCATGCTTGAATTAAGATACACTTGGAGTGGAGAGGATCAGCTCTACAAGAACATAAGTACAAGTGCCGCTAAGTCACACGAGATCGCGTGATCTTGTAAATATAGCATGTCACATGAGATCGTGTGATCTTGTAAATATAACATGTGACAGGAAATTGTGTGTTCTTGTTAAGTTTGTATATCACACGGGATTTTATTCATGTAAATGTAGAATATTACATAGGATTGTGTTCTTTTAAAGACAGAATGTCACATAGGATTGTCTTCATGTAAAGTCAAAATGGCACATGGATCTGTGTGCTTGTTCAAACAGAATACCACTACCACTGTGTTCTTGTGACACAGAATACCACTTGTCACAGTGTTCTTGTGACACAGAATACCACTTGTCACAGTGTTCTTGTGACACAGAATACCACTTGTCACAGTGTTCTTGTGACACAGAATACCACTTGTCACCGTGTTCTTGTGACACAGAATACCACTTGTCACTGTGTTCTTGTGACACAGAATACCACTTGTTACCGTGTTCTTGTGACACAGAATACCACTTGTCACTGTGTTCTTGTGACACAGAATACCACTTGTCACCGTGTTCTTGTGACACAGAATACCACTTGTCACAGTGTTCTTGTGACACAGAATACCACTTGTCACTGTGTTCTTGTGACACAGAATACCACTTGTCACAGTGTTCTTGTGACACAGAATACCACTTGTCACAGTGTTCTTGTGACACAGAATACCACTTGTCGCCGTTTTCTTGCAAATCTTCCACTCTTGCATTCACCTGTTATTGATCCAAGGCAATCAAGATAACAACAGAGAAATTATTAAATACCAGTCATGGTACACAACGTGTGGTGCTATTGACAGATGCAAAATCGGTACTCGATGCGCTTCTGTCTGGGAAATCGCCAGTACTAAGGACACTACTTTCTGCATAAGGTCAATATACAGTGGATACCATCCTACTGTGGAATAGCCGGAAATGAGAGAGATGATCGATTAGCTAAGGAAGGAACAAAAGAAGAACAGTCTGATGTGCCCGTTACATACCACCAAAAGAAAAGAATGATCAAATCAGCCTTAAAACCACAAAAACCTTCTCAAGTCGACTACTACGTTATGGACAGATTAGAACAAGTCATTATTCTGCGCCCCAGAACAGGACACAATAGATTACGCAAGGACATATATACATAATTCAAGATTGGTGAATCAGCCATGTGTACATATGGATTGGCGTCAAAAACAGCAGATCACATACTCCAAAACTGTCCAAAATACAACATATCTAGGCTAAAATTCTGGTCTAGAGAGACGACAGTGGAATATAAACTCTATGGACCGTTGAGTGAACTAAAAAACAAAAGACAGGTAAATTCATACAAGAAACAAAATTGCAGTTATAGACATATTTTAAGCGAACTAAAGAAGAAACGATCCCAGAACTGCCAGCTTCCTAGGACTCACGACTAGTGGAGATTTGACCAGTCACTACTGGCATATCGTACCTCAATGCTCTTTCCCATGTGTTGGTTTATCATGCTTGTCATGCGAGGGTAAGTTAATAAGTAAGTCGCAAATGGCTGTAGAAAAATAACTAACTATGATAACAACTTGAAACCTGTTTATTTTTATGCATACATTGTCCCTTTATTTCTCAACATAATTTCCACCAACATTGATGCACTTATCCCATCGTTTTGTCAGTCCTCCCAAACAGGTTGCATAGAATTGCGTGCTCTGTTTTCTAAACCACGTTTTCACTTCTCATTCAACTTTGGCGTCATTCACGAAATGTCTCCCGCCAAGGTGAGTTATCAGTGGACTTAGCTCCTAGCGACTTCCCGTAAAGCGGTGCATAGTTGGGTTTAAAAAAAAAAAAAAAATAAATAAATAACTACGTTACTCGCACGAGTCAATAAGTAAGTCACACAGTCATGTGGAATGGCAGGTCAATGAAAACACGACCAGTACCAATTCTTTCACTTGTGCATATTGGATGCTCTTTGATTACATCGCGTTTTCATTATCCGTATCGGCAACTGTTAATATTTGTATTATATTTTCATTTAAACCTTTCACGTTCATTGTAACCTATAATATACAGTCTGATAGCGCTCACAATTGTTTAATCTTTTTTTTTCTTTTTGTGGGCCTAAATTATTCTCAATTTCTCTTTTGTAGGGGATATTCTATTGCGTAAATGATTCAGTAGAATGAAACTTGAAATTGCGTTCTTGTAAAGCCAAAATGTTACTTGGGATTGTGTTGACTTTTGTCCTGTACCCAAGTCATTATTTGAACATTGTTCTTGTTCCACGAGTCAGTCTCATTTCATTGAGTCCCTTTTGATTCGATCAATTTCCATTTTGATGGCTTCTAATTTTCTAATTTTCCTATTGCTTCTGTTCTTGTCTTCTCCGTTCCCCAGCCTTGCGTCGCATTGGGTAAACGGCGCTATCCCCACATTTCAAATAGACCAAACGACACTCAATGGGGGATGTGCTCAATCGTCTGCATCCCCCCCCCCCCCCTCCTTTCACATGTAATGCAATTCTTTTTAGACTATGCTAGAGAGTCAATTAAATTTTAAAAAATCATGTCAAACTGGGTTTGAATCCATAATAGCCTGGCCAGCAGGCAAGAATTATAAGCACTGGACTAGCATGGCTTACTATGCTTGCTTGTCTAACCTGTATTTACTTTATGTTGAACCCAAGGGTCACTTCCACTGCACGCAGATACCGTCATAGAGCTCACGGCTTCCTCTCGTAGATCCCGACAGGAGAATCTCAACACAGTGCACGGATTCAGTAGAGCCGGAAGGATACAATTGTATGTTCACCAGATTCTCACACCATATCAATAGCTCTTTTTTTCGCTCTCTTTTAACACGAGCGTAGTCAACACCAGGCAGTATTTTATGTGTGGGATACCTTTCCCTATTACCAGTGTCCCTCGTCATCAGGCGAGCCCACTCTGACTTCTGGGGTACTTGTAGTTTACGTCCCCAAGTCAAGGACGAGAAGTAGTATTTTAGTCCAAGTGACCGGTGTAAGGGTTGAACCCGCTACTCCATTAATTGCCCTAAATGTGGACTTGTTCAAGTTTGTTCCACTGATGGCTCTAAATGTGGGCTTGCTCAAGTGTGTTCCATTAATTGCCGTAACTGTGGACTTGTTCAAGTTTGTTCCATTAACGGCCCTAACTTTGGACTTGTTCAAGTGTGTACCATTAAGTTTCCTAACTGTGAACTTGTTAAAGTGTGTTCCGTTTCAACTGTTTTACATTTTCCTAGGTAAGACAAACTCGAGACTTGTTCACATGTTTTTGAAAAGATTATTAATTGTCCTAGGTGATAACAACTTTTGACTATTTTAAGGGTTGTTAAGCCGTCCCTCCCTGGCCTAGGTGTTAACGTTTTTCTCCATAATCCCGTATATTCTCGTGAGTAACGTAACCTGTCAGAGAATTGATAGCGGTTCTCGCCGTGTTGGTAACTTACGGGGTTTTTGAGCCGGTCACTCAGAAAGCAATGTCAAACTACTGAGCGTAATCTTGCCTAGTACATCAACAGCAGCTGAAAAAATGCTGATGTTGACTGCAACGTCCTGTAAGGGATATGCAAAAAACAAAAAAGAGTTGTTCATAAAGAAAAGCCACCTTTGTGTAAACAAAATGCCATTATAGTCATTTAAAATTACCGTATAAAATAATTAAAATAAGATTGGGAATATGTGTGTTGTATATTTATGCTTCAAGGATTTATCGCATTGCTTTAATTTATGTTGTGTGACTTCAGCAGTAGGCACCTGACGAAATGCATTGAAACATGCCGGCAATGAAGTGTGCCGTCTATTATTTATGTCTTCGTAGGAACTTTTCCACATGCTTTCCATTAATTGTCTGATATGATAAATACCATTTACTTTTTCTGTTCTCCCCATTAATTGTCTGAGGTAAGACTTGTTCAAATGTGTGCCCTTCATTGCAGAGGTTACCACGCCCGCCCCCGTGTCATTCAGACCAAGTTCCATTCACAGGGTTTATTGTGTAGAGTTTTATAAAATAAGACAAGTATGGTACACTCCATCACACCTGGGGATTTGAACCGGTCGTCGAGCCTTTTCGGATAAGAACTAAAACCTCTTGGGATAAGTGTGCACGTTAATCATCATCAACATCATGATGACCTGAAAAGTGGCTTCTTCCTCTTCTACCGGTGACATTTCCAGGCTTCACACTCTTCTCCAATGCCCTGATACTCATATGAGCAAAGAACATTGTCTCTTAATTATAGTTGCGTATAGTGATCTGTCTTCGTTAGCCTCTCCCAGTCAATAATAATTGTTTCCCCTTGCCGTCCAAAGAATTCGCAACATCAGAAATCACATTGAGGTCTTCCAGATGTTTTGGTTCATTTTGCAAGATTCAATCCTTACAGCAGAAACAGGTTCCATATATCATGTGAGCACATTCCTTTTGACACTGATATATTATAATATAGATACTTTTCATCCCCAGAATTGCAGCTTTTGTTTGATCTATTCTGATCTACATCCCTGTCACGCCTTTCATCTGATGCTATGACTGCCCACTACTACGTATTTTAATTTATTGACTTGACTAAAGGATCATGTTGATTGCACGTGGATATCTCAGTATATGACCCAGTCTTCTCTTAATTATTAATTCATTCACTAGCTGGTACCGTTGCAGAATCTCGCTCCCATAACAAGCTTCCAGAAAACTTCTCGGTCATATCAAGATGTCCCGCGTCCGATACACCCATCTGGAGATTATCTGCGACATCCTGCACCCATCTTCTCTTCGACCTCCCGCTTCGTCTCTTCCTGGGCATATGCCCCTCCATTATTGCTTCTCTCCAAACTTTCATGACCTTTCAAGTGACCAAAATATTTCAATTTTCTTTGTTTTATCGTCTATAGTAGCCAAGCCTTCTTCAATATTATGATCTTGGTCATATGGATGCATTTGTTCTTTTTTGTATCCAAGATATTCGTATACCCGTCTATAACATTTATATTCAAAGGACATTTATGCGCTGTTCAGCGTGTTTAGTAAGTGTCCAGGTCTCACAGGCGTATTGCAATGGGAAAGATGCATACTCTTTTGTTATTTTTTTTTTAAAGAGCAATAGATATTCATCTTTTAATTTCTTTCATTGTGTTACCATTGTTGGTAATTAATGATCCAAGATATACGAAATTGTCCATCACCTTCAATTTTTCCTCATTAACATTTATGTCTGTAAAGTATTGACTTCTCTAAATGATCACGTTGATTGCACATGTATATCTCAATATATAACCCAGTCTTCTCTTATAGATCCCATTGAAGAGAATACTAGCACTGTGCACGACCTCATTAGCACAAGTTAGGAAGCAAATTAAGATATGCTATAAATATTGGTTTTGAATGTCTGTTTCATTATCATCATGTGCGATGGCGGTAAGCGTAGGCAGTCATGTTTCACAATCTCACACGATGATCAGGAGTCGTGGATCAGCTCTGTGTTCTTGTCCTGACCGTGCCAAGTGGTCAAGCTATCCAGATATTACTTCTCTGCCGTCCCCTTGTTATGTTCCCCTCAATCCTGCCAGTTGTCAGCAAGTTCTCTGTTTTACTTCTTCTCTTTGGTATTCTTCGCATTTTCTTCAGAAACCACATGTCCACAGCCAATAGATGTTTCTCAGCTTGTCTGCTCATCGTCCATGTTTCACACCCATACGAAAGTATAGGTTATATGTAGCACTGCAACACTCTTTTTCTCGTTGCAATTGACATCTTCTTATTAGTCAGTATGTTTTCCATTTTACAAAACGCTACCCTTGCAATAGCAATTCTTGTTCTAATCTCGCCAAGGCACCCTAACCCTCATCAGATGTTATGACTGTTTCAAGAAAGTTGTACAGATTCATATTTTTAAGAATATTCTCATGTATCCTTATATTACATTGTATTTTTTCTTAGATACAACCATAATCTCCGCCTTCTTACAATTTAATTCTACCCCAAGTTGTTCCCTGTGTGCAACAACCACATCTACTTTATATTGCAGATCCTGTTCATTGTATCAACATTGTATTATCCGCATATCTAATGTTATTGATAATATGTCCCCCAATGTTGATTCCTCTCGTATCGTCTAAATTTCTAATGATATTTTCACTGTATAGGAAAAAAAAAAGAATTCATTTTCACATTGTGATATTTAGCTTGGGCAGTGACCTGTTTCGCGAGTTCTCTTTGATGTTTAACAACCTGGGATTTGTAATTGGTGCATGTCAGGATCTTCTATTAGGCTCGTTGGCTAACACATGTGAGACAGTACAAGTACAACGTAATTCGACGTAAGACATAGCAACACAAGTTCAATGGATTTATTACCACATTAAATACATAACAATAGTTACAGCAATGTACAACATATAACTCACAACCACAATACAGCTCATAGGTCTGACGCTCACGATATCAGTCGTTCAGCTCACAACCACGGAGATTCACACAAACGCCTTGCTCTCGACACACACGTCCGTTCAGATGTCCAGTCCCAGCTTGGTCTGAGATTAACACACACACTGTCCACTGCCTCTCGTGGGGTCACGTGGCTTTGCGTGCGTCTGTCGTCAGCGCTGGTCGCGTGTCAGGTAAGAATCTCGCCAGCCGACAACTCTTGTCCGCCGGGTGCCGTAACGATGTTGCTGCACACTTAGGCTCTGACATTCTCCCCGGGTACTTCAATGAAAGATGCCATCTTTCATTCATGATGTATGTATATACTGGGGTAGTGTTAATTTCATGTCAGAGACTACTCTTTCCCAGTGTTATGCATGAAAATACATATAAGGCATAGAAACATATACACAAAAAATGTAAGTTGTATTGACATGACAAATGAAGTACAATTTTTAACACAATTCAGGTTTCATCCCCCTGATGCCTGGTTACCTTCATTGCAATAATACCCAGTCAGATCAGTAGCACCAGCTTCACGCATCTACCTCCCAGCTATTTGAAAAAAAAGTAATAATATGATTGTTTTGCAACAACCATCTAGCCAGACTGAAATACGGCTTTGTATTAGTCGTATTAAACACTTAAACTCTGCCCTCATTTGGTCAGGAGCTCTTATGTTGGTTTGCAATGTTGGCAGCTTTATGACATGCTTGGTGGACGCCTACCTGCTGTGCCAAACCTTTGAGCAACAAAATGTCTATCTATACAATACACATTAATGAATATGTTTCAAATTATGGCCCTTGATGTAATTCACAAATGCAAGGGAAGTAATTTTGACATTTAAGAAATTCCATACATTACAATAATTATTTAATTTCTTAGCGTCATTGCTTGACGTTTCTTCATATTAACGAGAAAAAGTCGGTAATATGACTACATTAATCAAGATATAATTCTAAGATTACACTAATCAAAATAAATAAGTACCCAATTGGTATATTATATTTTATAGATTCGAAAGGATTTTACAAGTGTCATAATTTTTGGAAATTTGTACATAGTCTGCTAATTATGTTATACATTTTAAATTATACCGGAAATATACACGAAACGAAAAATTTGGTTGATGTTACATTTTCTGAACACAAATGATCCGGTTTTATTTCGGAACGGATAGTAGAATGTTCTCACAGTTCGTGTCTGATGTTATAGTATGACAACGGATTATGATGGAATGTTCTTATTTCCGATGTGTTCACACGTCGAACGATTTGGATCACATTCGCTGTAGAGGTGATGTAGGAGTCAATGTTCGGTCCACATTTGCACATGTTAAAATATCACGGTGAAAAAAAATCACCCACAAATGTCACAATGGTAAAGTTCGCTTTTGATAATTGGTTAAGCGTTTGTGACACTGTTGTTGGTGTCTATATACAATTAATATCGTTCTCATTCTAACACACACTACACAATTATACTACACTCATTACATGACTTGATTAAAATAAGTATATTATACATGTCGGTCTCCAAACCGTATCACAATTTTGATTATTGACCTTACACAGTAGGTGAATGGAAAAAAATTCACTCATTGGTGGCTGTGTTGGGCTGAGTGTAATATTACACAGTGCACTCAGACATTGCTTACTGGGTCTGTCGGACAACGGGACAAAAGGTCGGCGATTGTATTCATTCTGCCGGGAATATGGCGAACTTCAAAACTGAAATTCTGAAGCTTCAAGGACCAGCGAGCAATCATGTTATTTGATGGTACTGTGGAATTGATATACCTTAATGGACTGTTGTCAGTTTCGATGATAAAGTGACGTCCTAGAAGATATCTGGACAGCTTTGTTACACTTTCTACTAAGGACAATGCCTCTAATTGCGGAATGGACCAGGCCCGCTCTCGGGGTCTTAGTTTTCTTGATAGAAAACAAACGGGATGCAGGATGCCGTTGTATTCCTGCAATAGGACTGCACCGATCGCAATGGAGCTAGCATCTGTTCTCAATCTGAAAGGTAAACGAATGTTGGGCAATTTAAGGATGAGATTAGGTGTATTCTTATCAGAAAAGTGTGCCAAAACTTTATCAAATGCATTTCGTAGGCATTCATCGTTTACAACTTTTTCGGGTTTATTCTTGGTTAGTAAGTTAGAAAAAACCTCAGTCAGTTCTGAAAAATCAGGAATAAAGTTTCTATAATAATTAATAAGTCCCAACAAACTGCGGACTTGTTTCTTATTTGTTGGAAGTGACAGTTTTAGAATTTTGGAGACAATTTTGTTGTCTGTCATGACAAAGCCATTGGATATTCTGTACCAGAAATGATATCTCTTGGTAAGCCATGCTCACCTTTGAAGGCTTCACTGTTAGTCAGTGCTGTCTGATACTAGGTAGTAGTAGTAGAACGTCTTGTCCAGGTGTCAATGTTATAGTTTCGTCGTTGTCTCTGTATGGACACAGATGTCGTCAGCATAGTGAATGATATTAGGAATGTCAGATAGGAGGAGTCGTATGGCAGACAAGGCCAGTCTGGAGTTAATGGATCTAAAGATATAGAGTGGGTTACGGTTAAAATCTTCCAAAAGGATTTTTAAATTTCATGTTGATATCATTTTGAGTGCTATCTCCAAACCTGCACTCGTACATGTGTGTATACATTCAATAGTTTCAAACAATAATAATACACCATGTATAGTTGTGAAATGTAATCGTGCATGTTTATATGATCTTTTGCAATTTGTGTATATTTTCCAAAATATGTAGGGTAATTTGTTGCTGATTTTTGTCAGTAATTCCACCGACTGATGTTTTACATTGTTCAGCATAGGTATTCGTATGCGTTGATTTAACATAGAGCTTATGAGTGGCAGTAACAAAATTTGGTTCAACAGTAATGACATAAGTAACAAAGTCTGCTGGTTTGTCATGAGTAATATCATCTGTGTTGTGTCATGATGATGTGGAAATATAACTGTTTGTGAAGACATTTGTTTTGTATTTACAATCAGTAGTGCAAGCATAACTATCCACTGTGTGCACTTGGTTATGTGTGTAGTTAACAGGGAGTACAGGAGGTATAGTATATACCATGATGATTTGTGATCTTTCCACGCTGTTGTGAACTGTTTGTTTTCTGCACCTTTTTCTTTGTGCTGATACACACCAGTTTCTGTTTCTTCTTGTTCTGAGATGGTAATCACGTTGGTATGGTGTGGTATCTTGGTCTGTTCATCATGTTGTTGTATGATGAGTGGGGTAGTTAAGGTAGTATTTGTTGTGGTGTTAACTTTTTGCTTTGTGTGAAGTTTGGACTCTGTGTAATCTGTCACATTTGATACATTTCCAATTAATAAATCACAACATGGATTGTCTAACAAAGCACAAGTTACTCTGCCTGATAGGAAAGGTGATTTTATATTGGCCCATGCCATGGGGTATTTCTCTACTGTTCCTGAAACAGTTTTGCAATAGATGTACCCATCTAGGTAGTCTTTAGGATCAGCTAAGGTCTTTCGAAGACCGATAAGACAGGATCCTGTGTCGCGTACACATGTGCATACTGTGTCATTGATGTAACCTTTATGGAATGTTAATTTTCCTAATGACAGTTTTGAGGTTTTGTTCAATTCCTCACTTTCTTGTTGAGCATTGACCTTTTTATATAAAGAATGAGGTTGAGTGATGTTAACAACATTATTACAATATGGTACAAAGTCTGGTGTTGTCTTCATGTCTGTGATGTTCACTTTTCTTACATTCTTTGCTGAACTACATTTTGAGTCTATTGCCAAGTTAGCTTCCTCATTGGCAATAGGGACGGCGTGCCCGCATGTTAAGGTACCATTTTCATTGAAGGTATTACAGACAGTGCATTTGTTGGCACTAAATACCTCACAAGCCTGTGCTGCATGTACAGGATGTTTTTCTGGATTTTCGTCTTCTGACGCTGAGCTATCGAACAAGGCGGCATTGGCTTTGTTGGTCATATGCCTGCCTCTACAATCCATACGATAGTGACCGTAAGCCTTGCAGAGAAAACATTTACGTGCACTTTTGAACGATCTACGTTCTACATCTTGTCTGTTTACCATATTTTGCAAGTATGTTAGGTACCCTGGGTTTTTATCGCACATCTCGTTCAAATGGTGAGACAATTTACAGTGAGTGCATTGTCTAACTCTATCAGAGGTAGGCCTGTGTGGTTTTTGCCTACTATAGTTGTTCTCATAGTTGGCTGCTGCTACCCAGTTACTGTCAGTAGCTTCAGTGGCAAAACATTGTTTATTTGCCGTATAATAGGCCGACCCACGTCTTTCCATTTCTTCCACACTTGTACATTCATTCTCCTGTAAGAACTTAGAAAAAGATGATGGGACTCTTGACCTTGTCGCCATCTTGTAAACTTGATGTCTTTGTCCTTACTGAATGTCATCTTGATGTAAGTGATGTGTCATCAATGTTATTGAGTGTTCAAATACAGATAGATTGTCTTTGTTTATTGAGTTTGTGGAACGCAAAGAGTGTTCACACGAGGCCTTTGAATTTGTTGCCCTCGTCAGAGGGACAACAGTATGTCTTCATCCGACATACAGGACTTCACGCTGGAGTTCACAGCCAGCGAACATAAGCAAGCAAGTAATCTCTGGAGTTACGAGGGTTAATGCCTTGTGCGATAACCTCGGGAGACAACAGGCCGTTCTTCGTTGGGAATGCAGCCAGATGGGATAAACCCGGTGCAATCAAGTCAATGTAAGATACAAGAAAAATCATCCATCTTAGACTTTAATCGATTACAAAAGAATTCAATATTTCTTTACGTGATATTTCAGAAGAACAAAGAACAATAAGACAGACATACACGTCAACATAGAGCAGACATAAACCAGACATGGCACCAGATAATATGGAAACCACAATGGCGATCAGCAGATCCATAGTTCTGTGTTTGTCCTTGATCATCTACTCCAGCCCGGTGTTTGCTGACGAGCCAAATGAACTCTACAGACAGGTCAGTACTGGATGTTTTACTCTGACATCAATGTTACCGTCACCATCGTTAATAATAACCTGCAACATCACAACCGACATCGTCACCCCCACCGTCATCATTATTTTGGCGTCGTGGGAATAAATCATCTTCATCGTCATCATCATCATTACCATCAAGATCATCGTCATCATCATTACCATCAAGATCATCGACATCATCATAACCATGATGATGATGATGATCATCATCATCATTACCATCATAATCATCATCATCATCATTACCATCATAATCATCATCATCATCATTACCATCATAATCATCATCATCATCATTACCATCATAATCATCATCATCATTACCATCATAATCATCATCATCATCATTACCATCATAATCATCATCATCATCATCATCATCATCATCATCATCATCATCATCATCATCATCATCATTACCATCAAGATCATCGTCATCATCGTCATTACCATCATAATCATCATCATCATCATCATAACCATCATAATCATCATCATCATCATCATAACCATTATAATCATCATCATCATTACCATCATAATAATCGTTATTATCATTACCATCAAGATAATCGTCATCATCATCATCATTACCATCAAGATCATCGTCATCAACATCATCATTACCATCAAGATCATCGTCATCAACATCATCATTACCATCAAGATCATCGTCATCATCATCATTACCATCAAGATCATCGTCATCATCATCATCATTACCATCATAATCATCATCATCATCATTACCATCATAATCGTCGTCATCATCATTACCATCATAATCATCGTCATCATCATTACCATCAAGATCATCGTCAACATCATTACCATCATAATCATCGTTATCATCATTACCATCAAGATCATCGTCATCATCATCATCATAATTATCATCAAGATCATCGTCACTATCATCATCATTACCATCAAGATCATCGTCATCATCATCATCATTACCATCAAGATCATCGTCATCATCGTCATTACCATCATAATCATCATCATCATCATCATAACCATCATAATCATCATCATCATCATCATAACCATTATAATCATCATCATCATTACCATCATAATAATCGTTATTATCATTACCATCAAGATCATCGTCATCATCATCATCATTACCATCAAGATCATCGTCATCAACATCATCATTACCATCAAGATCATCGTCATCAACATCATCATTACCATCAAGATCATCGTCATCAACATCATCATTACCATCAAGATCATCGTCATCATCATCATCATTACCATCAAGATCATCGTCATCATCATCATCATTACCATCATAATCATCATCATCATCATTACCATCATAATCATCATCATCATCATTACCATCATAATCGTCGTCATCATCATTACCATCATAATCATCGTCATCATCATTACCATCAAGATCATCGTCAACATCATTACCATCATAATCATCGTTATCATCATTACCATCAAGATCATCGTCATCATCATCATCATAATTATCATCAAGATCATCGTCATTATCATCATCATTACCATCAAGATCATCGTCATCATCATCATCATTACCATCAAGATCATCGTCATCATCATCATCATTACCATCAAGATCATCGTCATCATCATTACCATCATAATCATCATCATCATCATCATTACCATCATAATCATCGTCATCATCATTACCATCATAATCATCGTCATCATCATTACCATCATAATCATGATCATCATCATTACCATCAAGATCATCATCATCATCATTACCATCATAATCATCATTACCATCATAATCATCGTCATCATTATTACCATCATAATCATCGTCATCATCATTACCATCAAGATCATCATCATCATCATCATTACCATCATAATCATCGTCATCATCATTACCATCATAATCATCGTCATAATCATTACCATCATAATCATCGTCATCATCATTACCATCATAATCATCGTCATAATCATTACGATCATAATCATCGTCATCATCATTTCAATCATAATCATCGTCATCATCATTACCATCATAATCATCGTTATCATAATTACCATCAAGATCATCATCATCATCATTACCTTAATAATCATCGTCATCATCATTACCATCAAGGTCATCATCACCATCATTATCATCATAATCACCGTCATCATCATTACCCTCATAATCATCGTCATCATCATTACCATCATAATCATCATCATCATTACCATCATAATCATCATCATCATCATAACCATCATAATCATCATCATCATTACCATCAAGATCATCGTCATCATCATCATAACCATCATCATCATCATCATCATAACCATCATAATCATCATCATCATCATAACCATTATAATCATCATCATCATTACCATCATAATCATCGTTATTATCATTACAATCAATATCATCGTCATCATCATCATCATTACCATCAAGATCATAGTCATTATCATCATCATTACCATCAAGATCATCGTCATCAGCATCATCATCATCATCATCAAGATCATCGTCATCATCATCATTACCATCATAATCATCATCATCATCATCATTACCATCATAATCATCGTCATCATCACTACCATCATAATCATCGTCATCATCATTACCATCATAATCATCGTTATCATCATTACCATCAAGATCATCGTCATCATCATCATCATTACCATCAAGATCATCGTCATCATCATCATCATTACCATCAAGATCATCGTCATCATTATCATCATTACCATCAAGATCATCGTCATCATCATCATCATCATAACCATCAAGATCCTCGTCATCATCATCATCATTACCATCAAGATCATCGTCATCATCATCATCATTACCATCAAGATCATCGTCATCATCATCATCGTTACCATCAAGATCATCAACATCATCATCATTACCATCATGATCATCATGTTCATCATTACCATCATAATCATCGTTATCATCATTACCATCAAGATCATCGTCATCATCATTACCATCAAGATCATCATCATCATCATTACCATCATAATCATCGTCATCATCATTACCATCATAATCATCATCATCATCATTACCATCATAATCATCGTCATTATCATTACCATCATAATCATCGTCATCATCATTGCCATCAAGATCATCATCATCATCATCATCATAATCATCGTCATTATCATTACCATCATAATCATCGTCATCATCATTACCATCATAACCATCGTCATCATCATTACCATCAAGATCATCATCATCATCATTACCATCATAATCATCATCATCATCATTACCATCATAATCGTCGTTATCATCATTACCATCAAGATCATCGTCATCATCATTACCATCAAGATCATCATCATCATCATTACCATCATAATCATCGTCATCATCATTACCATCAAGATCATCATCATCATCATTACCATCATAATCATCATCATCATCATTACCATCATAATCATCGTTATCATCATTACCATCAAGATCATCGTCATCATCATTACCATCAAGATCATCATCATCATCATTACCATCATAATCATCGTCATCATCATTACCATCAAGATCATCATCATCATCATTACCATCATAATCATCATAATCATCTTTATCATCATTACCATCAAGATCATCGTCATCATCATTACCATCAAGATCATCATCATCATCATTACTGTCTCGAAGTGCCTGTCCTCTAAATCCCACGGGACCGTACACTCAAAGCAACTCAAATTGAACTCGTCAAAAACAGATCAGAACAACAAAACATGTTCTATCTTACCAACAGGATCATGAACATATGGCAGACTCAAATCGAGCAAACGATTTTCAGACGTACGTTTATTCCGCCGCAGGACAAAGTATATACTCTTGCAGAAACGTGAGCTGATCCCTATACGCAGGATCGGCGCTCACTTAAATAACATCTACCTACGAGCTCTAAGTCCAGCTCGCTGCCCTTGAGGCCTAATTATCCAAATCCTCAGTTCAACTGATTAAATAAAAGTCTAGGTATCCGCACCCGGTCTTTCTACTGTTGTGTTGTCTTTAATACATTCCTCTCCGGACTCCCAGCTGCTTCATCACGAAATTACCGCCTCCAGGTGTCACCTTCACACGGAGCCTTTTAGAAACACATCCTTTCGAATCCACAATTCACAGCGTCTAAGTTGCCGTCCAATGACGTTGTTTTCCTTTCCTTAGTTTCTCATATTTGTCGTCCAGTTTTGTGACTGTCTGGGAAAATCCAGTAAGGTCTCTTCTTTATCTTGGTGGCGCGTGTTCCGTTATGTGGCATAATGCCCCCTCCCAGATAAAAAAATTATTTATAATTTTTTCTTTATATCTGTATATCTGTATCACAACAATTTTTTTTTTTTAACTACAACTGAATAGCACTTGGTTTTACCCCCTTATCTACCCTTAAAAAAATAAAGCTACATAACGGGCACGCCCACCTGTCCAAACCCTCCGTTGGACGTCGTGTGGCTGATCATGGGCAATCAGACCAACTAATAACATATTAGTCCCTACCTTGTCATAATAGACAAGTGTGTCCTAACTCTAGGTATTACCATGAGTTTAGGACGAGGGTAATAATGAGGTTTTCCATGTAACCATTTTTGTTGTAGTTGATCCTTGTTGTTACCATACATCTATTTCTTTTCCTGAAATTTATCTCCATGGGTAGGGTGACTTATACGCTTTCCGCCTTGAGAATCCATTGATCCTTTTCCTGTGGATATCTTAAGAATGTCACTTGATTGTATCTATTCTTTTGCTCCTTCTGTGCAGCTTAATCCATCTAATATAATATTAATTAATCCAACAACATTGTTAATGCAAGTAAATAATTAATATCATAGAATTCAATATTTATATTAATACCAATACCATATTAATACTAATTTACAATTACTTATTAATAATTTAACAATCAACTAATGAATAACTATTATTAACACAATCATATACTGTTCAAAGTTCGTGTCATAATACAAAACAAAATACTTGGCTTGGCTATTGAATGCACAATGAATGTTCCAATCACGCGTCTCTTGTGAAGTTCTTATTCCGAGTATTGCCTTCACTCACGCTGTCAATGGAAAATCGGTAACATATGTACCTAATTGACTAAATTCTATTTGTAATAATAATCTATTAATATTTAGTTGATTCTTATAGCATTGCTCCCTCAATTCGGCGCTATATGAATATATCTTTATAGATTTCTTACTAACTTATGAAAGACCAGAAAATTAACATATAACTAATTAACTTATAACAAAGATCTGCCTTTCTATTCAACTATAATCGACTAAGAATGTCAGCAAGATTATTATCCTTTCCAGGAATGTGACAGATGTCAAATTCATAGTCTTGTAATAGTAATGATCATCTATGTATTCTAGAATTCTTCGGATGACCCGATTTGAAAATTTGCAAAGGTTTGTTATCCGAAAGAACCAGAAATTTCCTACCTAGTAAGTATCTAGAGAATTTCTCAATACTTTCAATTAAAGCTAGAGCCTCTAGTTCAGTAACAGCATAGTTTCTCTGAGTTTCAGATAGCTTCTTACTGAAGTAAAGAATAGGATGTAGTTTCCCTTCATGTAGTTGAGGTAATACAGCTGAAATAGCATGTAGACTAGCATCCGTTTGTAAAACAAATTCTTTTGAAATGTCAGGTAATTTCAAAATAGGATATGTACTAAATAGAGTTTTTATTTGTTGTAATAACTTCTCATGATCCTCTGTCCAAACTATCTTTGTTGGTTGACCTTTCTTTAAAAGTTGCGAGAATGTTGCTGTCATATGTGCAAAATTAGGATAAACTTTTGATAATAATTAATCAACCCTAATACACTCCTAAGCTCCTTCTTGGATGTTGGAGGTTTGATATTGAGAATCTTTGTCACAACTAATGGATCTGTTTTCCTAAATCCGTTAGAGATTCTATGACCTAGAAATTGTATCTCAGTAAACCCTATCTCAATTTTACTTGGTTTAGCTTTCAACCCATGTTCTTGTATTCTCTGAAATACTTGTTTTAGAATTTTAACATGTGTGTCAATATCACAAGTATGAATACAAATATCATCCATATAAGTTGCTACGTTGGTAATTCCATGAAGTAATCTTCTCATCATTCTCATGAATGTACTTGGTGCATTTTGTAAACCAAATGGAAGATATGCCCATTCATATAAACCCAACGGAGTGCTAAAAGCTGTAATATGCTTTGAATCTTCCTCCATTATAATTTGCCAATATCCTTTTGTAAGGTCTATTTTCGAAAATAGTTTCGAGTTTGCCATGGTTTCAATTAACTCATCGATATTTGGCATAGGTTCTGCATCTAGTAAAGTTAATTCATTAACTTTCCTATAATCAACGCATAAACGTAATGACCCATCTTTTTTCTTAACAATTACAACTGGTGAACAGTAATTTGAAATTGATTTTTTTATAATTCCAGTTTTATCTAGATCTGAAATTTCTGCAGTAACTTTTTTCCAAATAATGTATTGGAATAGGATATGGTTTCACTGTAACTAGGATATTTGATAATAAAGTTATCTTATGTTTAATCAGTGATGTCTGCCCCGGTTTATCTGAAAAAATTGAACTATATTCCTTTATTGCAGTAATAAGCTTTTCTCTATCTTGTACTGATAAATCTTTACTTATCTGTATCGCTTGCCAATTACTGTCGCTATTCACTATAGGTGTTGGAATTTGTTGTTTTATAGCATCTTCTTGTTGCTCATTAATTACCCAACAAGCTGTTGCTATCCTATGAGGAATTTGTTGTGTCACTTGACCTGAGTTATCCTCAAATGGAATATATGGCTTCAACATATTAATATGAAAAATTTTATGTTTGCTATTGACATCAATACGATAATCTACATCGCTAATTTTCTTAATTACCTTAAATGGACCTTGCCATGAAGTAACAAGACAATCTCGAGGATCAGGTAACAATAACCAAACCTCTTCTTCTTCTTTCAAGACTATTGTCTTGGCGTTCCTATTACCATATTGTCTGTATCTTTCTCCAGCTTTATCTAGTGCAGATTTTGCAATCTGACAAGCTGTGATAATTTTGTCTCTTAATTGTGTCACCATTTCATATGCATCTCTTTTCGGATGATCATATGTTTTCTTTGTGAGTAAGTCATTATATATTAATAATGGACCCCTTGGATTTGCTCCATATACCAATTCGAATGGAGAAAACCCTGTACTAAATTGTGGTACCTCTCGGTATGCAAATAGTACCGCTGGTAATAACATATCCCAATCTTTGGGCCTTTCCGCAGCAACTTTCGCCAGAGTTCGTTTAAGAACTCCGTTGTAGTTCTCATTCACACCATTTGTCATCGGGTGCCAAGGTGAACTAAACACCTGTGGAATCCCAAGTATCTTCATTGCCTCTTGAGTAGCCGTTGATATAAACTGACTACCTCTATCTGATAATATGCTGCTAGGAAATCCTATTCTGCTAAAAATTATCAACAATGAATCTAGAATGGATCTACTCGTGATACACTTTAAAGGAATAGCCTCTGGCCAACGAGTACAAAGATCAATCATAGTTAATATGAATCTATTGCCTCGATCAGTAGTTGTATTTAGCGGACCCACAATATCTATAGCTATTTTCTGAAATGGTCGTGATGCCAAATCAGTTTTCTGAACATGTGCTTTGGGATGTTTGCCTTTTTGTGTGGTCATCTGACATAATGTACATGAACGTACATGTGTGGTAATGTCTTTGTTATATCCAGGCCAATAGAACTGCGTTAGCAATCTATTAGTGGTTTTAGCAATCCCCATATGACCAGCGAATGGAGAATCATGTGCTAATTTTAATGCTTCAGTACGATATTTCGATGGAAGTACAGTCTGAAAATAACGTGATGTACCTCTATCATATCGTCTCGATAAAATATTATTGTCTAGGAAAAATTTCCAATTACCTCTTTTACCTTGTTTTATTGGTTCACTCAGTTTCTTAAAACAAGATTTTAGAGTCGGATCCTGTTTCTGATCTTCTGGTAAATCAGTCACTAGTCTGATATTATTTTCTAATTTGTCACTGTCTTTATCCCTTTTGTCTTGAGCTCTTGTAATTGCGTTAGCTCTTGCATGATCAATTTCCCATTGCTTTGCTTCATCACTGCATTACTTGTTTCGCATCTGGTATGTTACCAATCAGTAATCCGGCACATGGATTTGGTAATACCGCTGCATTTATTGTGCCTTCGTAATATGGTGACATAATCGTAATCGTGGCAATCTTATATCTCTCTATTGTGCCACCGAATGTTCTGCACTCTACAGTCTCGCCTGTATAATCTTCTTCTTTTATGAGCTTTCGATCTACTCCGACAATCGAAGCTCCAGAATCACGAATGCAAGTAGTGGGTTCACCATTTACCCATGCTTGATGAACTTTTAGTTTGCCATTTTGTATGCTAACGGCATTAGCTTCATGAATTGTTTCTATACATTCATTACTAATACTGTCAGTTATACCCTTATCTGACTTATTAGTCTGATCATCATACCGTTGTATGATAGCTGCGAGTGTCTCTTCTAAATCGTCTGAGTCACTACTGGAGTATATGTATGCTGTACTCGCTTCCTTCTAGGAATTTCTCATCGGACACGACCCACTAGTGTGTCCGTACGCCCTACATGAGAAACATTTAATGCTTCTTTTAAAAGAGTCATACTTACTTCTCTTCTTAGTAGTAATGTCTTTCAGATATGCGGTATAACCTGGATGTTTATCACACATTTCTAAATTTCCATGCGATAATCTACAATACTGACATCTGGTGAATTGGCCTTTCCTTGGTCTATCACCGTGTCTATTGTAAGGACTATTGCCACCACTACTAAACTTTCTAAACTTACCGTTTCCTCTCTGGAATTTTGCACTTGCTCCTATTACTAATTCAGGTTGAGTACAGTTGGCAAACACGTCTCTATGTGCATTAAAGTAAGACTCACCTTTAGCTTCCATCTCACTTAAATTCTTACATTTATTTTCCATCAGAAATACTGCCATAGGTTCTGGTATCGCAGATAACAGTCTATCTCTGATAATTAAATCTCTAATTTTTTCATAATTAGATTCTATATCAGCAGCCTTACACCACTTGTCAAAACTAGATGACATTTCTGAAGCAAAATCAAGGAACGTTTGGTTCGATTTCGGTGTAAGTGTCTTAAACTTCGTACGTAAACCAGCCTCGTCCAATGAAAAATGTGATAGCACACGATCGCGCATGTATTTGTAATTTGTACGTAAATCTTCAGGAATTAACTCTATCACTTTTAACGGCTCTAACGCGAGGTGACGATGAAATAAAATCGGTACGTCCTTCTCCGGTACCTTGTAGTACTTTACGAGCACATCGAAATTCGTTATCCATGAACTAACTAAATCACCTTGTTGAAAATTCCTGAATAAACCTTGGTACTTTTTTACAGGATCGTTCTGTTTAGCCATCATTTTCTCTCGTTCGATTTCAGCTCGACGTTCCATCTCCAGAGTCTTGACCCTTAGGTTACCTTCAACCTCCTTGTCCTTCCAAAGTGTTTCTGTAGCAAGTCGCTCTTTATCAAACTCCAATTGTTTCTCTTTCAATTGCATTTCCATAATTAACTTCTCTTTTTCCGCTGCAATCTTTTCGCGTTCCACATTTAATTCTCTTTCTCTAGCCTCCATTCGTTCGCGTACCAACACCATCTCTTTTTCCTTTAGTTCTCTCTCAAGTTGTTTATCTTGCTTTTCTGATGTTAGTCTTTCCTGTCGTTCCTCCTTCTCACGTGTAGCTTGCAGTTGTTTAGCTTCCTTCTCTGCTGCAAGTTGAAGTTGTCGATCCTCCTTGTCACGCTTCTGTTGCTCACTTGCCCAATTTCGAAGTTCAGCACCGGTTAAACCAGTCTTCTCACCCAACTCGATGAAATGTTGCAGTGTCGACATCTTGTCCTAATGTCCTACCTGTAAAATGAGCTATCTGTGTGAAATAAATATGGTCGTAGGTAAGAGAAGAAAAGAATCGACAAAATTGTAATATTGTCTCAGATCACTATCACTCGGATAGTAAAGTAAATGTTGTATCACAATTGAGCAAATATAACTCAAATAAATTTGTAGTGTCAACTCGAACACCACAACAACAAAAAAATCAATCAAATATCTCTATAATAAACTAAATAAATATACTAGAGAAATAAATATGAAGAAATATATTCAATATACAATATATATGTAACGCAAGACAACTAACAATCATCAAAGACGAATGACGAGTGACGCGAATACATATTACTGTTTACAAACAATAACAAATTTTTGTATCCACATTTTTAACGGGTAACGCACATACTATACTACTACAGTTATGACAAGACAATAGTATTATGGTGAAGCCCGCAAGATCAAAAAAAAAAATATTGATAAATAGTGCTTATTACTAGGATCAATGCTATAATACATCAACAATACAATTGCTACTGGCCTTTAGTGCATCTCCCGAACGTAGAGTAATACTTGAATCGCTCGAGAATTGATATAATTTGAGACTCTCAATTACGTGTTGTTAAGTTCCAAACTATACTGATCCGTAATCGGCAATCGATCAGTTGTATCCTGGTTGCATGAAAATATGTGAGGAGTTGTGTAACGATTGTTGCTCCTGCCTTGAGATGATAGTACAATTAACTTGTACTCGTACCCTGGACCGACGTGGTCCGTCACCGACTCATAAGAACACGTAGTCGGCTGTGGTATATCGACGAAACTTGAGTTTATTTCAGCCTTAGTATTGATACTTTAGGCTGAATGTGCGCTGTAGGTACTTGAGTGAATGATGTCCACAGTGAAGTAAGTACAGTTGAATGACGTGATTCGACTTCTGGTAAGTAAAGTCCAATGAGTGAACAGGCTGTGTGCCCGTTATCACGATGATAAACGATAGTGTAGTCTTGTTATCAATCCGTGTGACAGTGTTCGTATGTCCTGGCGTCAGCGTATTAGAGTACGTTCGTAAATTCAGTTCATAAATGCCGACGTGAGGAGTTCGTGTTCGGTCTCGATTGACCGAGTTGACTTGCTCGATGCTAGAAAAATCCTCGACAATTTCAACAATAATATGTCCTAGTGTACGTGTGCGTGTCGTCCTGACGTGTGATGAAGTGTCCGGTATGTGAATAATGTATTGTCCTCAATGACGTAATAACTATGTGTACACTGATCTGGTTGTCATTATGCGTTGATGTATGTAACGTCCAGCTGTAAATATGTTCAGATATGTGCAACGTCCAAATAACGCAACATCTTCCTTGTCAATTATGGTGGAGACGAGTGTCCGTGGTGTACGTGCTATCCATCATGACACATGACGAAGTGTGCATATAAAATGTCGTAATATGTACTAACTCACTTATGCGCCGATAATTCAGACATGAAGTAGTGTCGGCAGCAGATATAATGAACGTATGATGTACATGTCCCACAAATGTAGGTAGTTAAATGCTTTGGCGTTCTGAACAAACAAGTCAAAACTTTCTGTAATGTTCACAGAATTAGCGAATGTCTTTCCAACAACGTAACTATAACTGTGCGTCGGCAGTACACCCCATCATGTGTGTATCAGTCCACCGATAAATCTGATAAAATTGTGACAAATGTCTGAGCCTGTAATGAACTTCATAGATTCAGCAAATTGCTCAACATAATGCAACACTTTCGCGCATTTCCAATCGATCATAGATTCTTGAATACAAATTGTCAATCGTTGTGCTATAGTATAATAGGTTACTGTGGTGTAGAATTGTGGCAGCGCAGTGTTTCTTCAGATCTCACTGCCTACTCACATCGACATAATTCCTTTCAATGTCGACCATGGTGTCGATTGTTTCGTATATCTCTTATGTAACCACCATCTTCTTTTCTCACGTAGACTTGTAGTTGTAACTGTATATTCTTTAAATAAATAATGTTCTTAAATAAGTTACACTATTACTAAATGTTCGTTGTTTCTAATATTTCATAGCGCTGTGGTGTGTTCAATAAGGTGGAATGTTTTTTGCGCATCTGGTGCAAACTTGATATGATTAATAGATCGCACTTCTTGAACATGATTGAGTTATTATGTATTAATTTTGTACGTACTTACAGTTTTTATGATGTTTTAATTTCACCTGTTGTTATTACTTTATCACAAAATGATCTTTCACTTCATTTATTTCGGCTGTTGTTCCGGCATTTTTATGACGCGGGTTTTCATGTGCTCCTTCTTTCTTTCTGTGTAGCACGGTGTGGAATGTGCCGCTGGCTGCGTAATTTCTTTTATGATCAGCTATGGAAACTGGCGGGGAATCTGTGTTGACAAACAAACAGTCCAGAGACGACCCCCATGTGTCCTCGAAGTGCCTGTCCTCTAAATCCCACGGGACCGTACACTCAAAGCAACTCAAATTGAACTCGTCAAAAACGGATCAGAACAACAAAACATGTTCTATCTTACCAACAGGATCATGAACATATGGCAGACTCAAATCGAGCAAACGATTTTCAGACGTACGTTTATTCCGCCGCAGGACAAAGTATATACTCTTGTAGAAACGTGAGCTGATCCCTATACGCAGGATCGGCGCTCACTTAAATAACATCTACCTACGAGCTCTAAGTCCAGCTCGCTGCCCTTGAGGCCTAATTATCCAAATCCTCAGTTCAACTGATTAAATAAAAGTCTAGGTATCCGCACCCGGTCTTTCTACTGTTGTGTTGTCTTTAATACATTCCTCTCCGGACTCCCAGCTGCTTCATCACGAAATTACCGCCTCCAGGTGTCACCTTCACACGGAGCCTTTTAGAAACACATCCTTTCGAATCCACAATTCACAGCGTCTCCGTTGCCGTCCAATGACGTTGTTTTCCTTTCCTTAGTTTCTCATATTTGTCGTCCAGTTTTGTGACTGTCTGGGAAAATCCAGTAAGGTCTCTTCTTTATCTTGGTGGCGCGTGTTCCGTTATGTGGCAATTACCATTAAGATCATCGTCATCATCATTACAATCAAGATCATCATCATCATCATTACCATCATAATCATCGTCAACATCATTACCATCAAGATCATCGTCATCATCATCATCATCACCATCAAGATCATCGTCATCATCATCATCGTTACCATCAAGATCATCATCATCATCATCATTACCATCATGATCATCATCATCATCATTACCATCATAATCATCGTTATCATCATTACCATCAAGATCATCGTCATCATCATTACCATCAAGATCATCATCATCATCATTACCATCATAATCATCGTCATCATCATTACCATCATAATGATCATCATCATCATTACCATCATAATCATTGTCATCATCATTACCTTCATAATCATCGTCATCATCATTGCCATCAAGATCATCATCATCATCATTACCATCATAATCATCGTCATCATCATTACCATCATAATCATCGTCATCATCATTACCATCAAGATCATCATCATCATCATTACCATCATAATCATCATCATCATCATCATCATCATTACCATCATAATCATCGTTATCATCATTACCATCAAGATCATCGTCATCATCATTACCATCAAGATCATCATCATCATCATTACCATCATAATCATCATCATCATCATCATTACCATCATAATCATCGTCATCATCATTACCATCAAGATCATCATCATCATCATTACCATCATAATCATCGTCATAATCATTACCATCATAATCATCGTCATCATCATTACCATCAAGATCATCATCATCATCATTACCATCAAGATCATCATCATCATCATTACCTTCATAATCATCGTCATCATCATTACCATCAAGGTCATCATCATCATCATTACCATCATAATCACCGTCATCATCATCATTATTACCATCATAATCATCGTCATCATCATTACCATCACGATCATCATCATCATCATTACCATTATAATCATCGTCATCATCATTACCATCAAGATCATCATCATCATCATTACCATCATAATCATCATCATCATCATTACCATCAAGATCATCATCATCATCATTACCATCTTAATCATCATCATCATCATCATCATCATTACCATCATAATCATCGTCATCATCATTACCTTCAAGATTATCATCATCATCATCATCACCATCATAATCATCATCATCATCATCATCATTACCATCATAATCATAATCATCATCATTACCATCATAACCATCATGATCATCATCATTACCATCATAATCATTGTCATCATCATTACCAGCATAATCATCGTCATCATCAGTAACATCAAGATCATCATCATCATCATTACCATCAAGATCATCATGATCATCATTACTATCATCGTCATCATCATTACTATCATAATCATCGCCTATATTGTTTTCTGTTGTATTTGTTGTCTAGTTTATGAGCCGATTCTGTGGAGAATGGGTTATGGGTGCAATTCCTAATCCCGAATACCACGTTCGAAGCACAGCAGCGGGAGATATGACAGCAGGCCGCCTTGCGATGGTTTTGATGCAATGGTATGATTGCTAATCGTTCATAAAGCTATGGCAAACTACAGTTCGTAAACTTGACAAGAAATAATAAACAACCTAAATATGCGACTTTGACGTCCTGTAAAGGATATGCAACTAACTTATATAGTTCATGATTTGTCGTAGTAGCATACATATTAGTGGGCTCGCTTGCTGGTTCAGTGACCCTGAGTTCAAACCCACTCTTACAGTTTGAATGTATTCTTCTTCTCATCGCAACGTACCCGAGTCTACGCAGTGTCACTAAATGGAAACCGGAGAATGCCCTGACGGTTTGTCATACTGTCTCCCCTTGTGACGGCTGCGCATGTAAATAAGAAGGGAAGTCTATAAGTAGGTCATACATGGCTGCAGAACAAAAACTAAATATAATAACAACTAGAAACCCTGAATTTTTGGAGCGTTCTTGAGAAACATTTTCTACCCAGCTATGCACCGCTTTACGGGACAAACATTTGTCAGCATAAACAAGAAGCATTTCCTTATGAATGTCCTTTACAGGCAGCCATTTTACCCACAAAAAACGCAAAACAGCATTTTGCTCTTTGGTTGTACACCCTGTAAGTACAGTCGCCATTTTGTTTATGCGCTGCACATGCGCGTGAGACACTAGCGCCACCTGACGAACAGGAATATAAAGTTCGATGTTGCTGTCACCTAATGACACCTGTAGAAAACACCAACTACATTTACCTGCCATCCCACAGAACTGTGTAAGTTACTTATTGACTCGCCCTCGTATATTTATCCCGCGCCATGTTCCCCAGTGTGCAGCGATGGCGTGAGACCCAAGGTTCTTGCTTCGCACTGTTTATGTGATGTCGTTTTGTGTAAAAAATTTTGTTTATTTTACACTTGTTCGCTTTGAACTCAAGCGTAATCCATACACGCGCCACTCCTTCCAGTGCACTTGACTGATTTTGGATTTTTTTTTCATATCCTTTACAGGACATCGCTGTCAACATCAGCATCTTTCAGATGACTGTTGATTTCTTGGCAAGATTACGCTCAGTAGTTTGCCACTCACTCCGACTTCATGGGTATTTGTAATTTAGTACACAATTCAAAGTCGAGAAGTCAACATATCAGTCTAATTGACAGGTGTAGGGGTTGAAGCCGCTATCTTGGCATCAGCACACCGGAAGTTTAAGAACTAGCGATCTTATCCATCCGGCCATGCTAACCCCATTATTAAATTTGAGGACACAGAACCTGGAGAGCACGGATGCCAAGGCCGGCAGAGATCACGGATACCAGGGCCGGCAGAGAGCACGGATGCCAGGTCCGACAGATGACAGAGAGCACGGATGCCAGGGCAGACAGAGGACAGAGAGCACGGATGCCAGGGCCAACAGAGGACAGAGAGCACGGATGCCAGGGCCGACAGAGGACAGAGAGCACGGATGTCAGGGCCGAAAGAGTGCACAGATGTCAGGGCCGACAGAGGACAGAGAGCACGGATGCCAGGGCCGACAGAGGACAGAGAGCACGGATGCCAGGGCCAACAGAGGACAGAGAGCACGGATGCCAGGGTCGAAAGAGTGCACAGATGCCAGGGCCGACAGAGGACAGAGAGCACGGATGCCAGGGCCGACAGAAGACAGAGAGCACGGATGCCAGAGCAGACAGACTGCACAGATGCCAGGGCCGACAGAGGACAGAGAGCACGGATACCAGGGCCGACAGAGAGCACGGATGCCAGGGCCGACAAAGTGCACAGATGCCAGGGCCGACAGAGGACATAGAGCACGGATGCCAGGGCCGACAGAGTGCACAGATGCCAGGGCCGACAGAGGACAGAGAGCACGGATACCAGGACCGACAGAGAGTACGGATGCCAGGGCCGACAGAGAGCATGGATGCCAGGGCCGGCAGAGAGCACGGATACCAGGGCCGACAGAGAGCACGGATGCCAGGGCCGACAGAGAGCACGGATGCCAGGGCCGACAGAGAGCACGGATGCCAGGGCCGACAGAGAGCACGGATGCCAGGGCCGACAGAGGACAGAGAGCACGGATGCCAGGGCCGACAGAGAGCACGGATGCCAGGGCCGACAGAGTGCGGTACGTCGTCTTTTAGAATGCATCAGGCAGGGCAGAGGGTGCAAATAGAACCTCGTGGAGACAGAAGTTCAGGCCTTGATTGTTGAGAATTCTTATGAGGGTGATATTGTCATCTACATGCATGGATTTGTTGTTGGGAGAGAGAGGAACTACTGGACTTTTAGCCCCAAAAATATGCTTTCACAATTAGTAGTCTGATTCTGAATGTGATAGTAGTAACTAAAATAATAGCCTGGCAGGATTCACAGACATTCACCAGCCATGCTTTCTCAGTGACTTTGTGAATATTCTCAGGAAGATCAAGACGGCCTGGGTTCAAAGACATTGGGTGGAGTCCCTGAGGAGGTTAAGCCTGATAGAAATCGGGTTTATGTTTGGGCCAGGACCCGCGAGTGTAAGAGGAAATGAGCAAACTTATCAGCTTGCGGGCTAATACTGTGGGACGCGGAAGAGCAATGGATGGGTCTGATATAGCGAAGACAGCTGTGAATCTCCAGCCTTGATCAAGAGTGCATGAACGTCAAGTAAAACGAGATGAAGCCAGACCAGAGCGGTGTGTAGGGGGACAAACAAGAGTAGTCAACCAACACTGACCTGGTGTTGTCGACTGCTACACGCTGAAAGAGAAACTGAGGAGGGCATCCGAGCACTTATGGACTGACTGGTTCGTTGTGCAGTGAGGATAATCTGATGACTAACTAACTAACTAATGTAATTACATCACAGTACAGGGCTTCTGTGGATAGTGCGTCCCTATGGGAAAGTCATTTATGAGTTCTTTTGCGCTTAAGTTGTGCCTGCTTATCTGGCAGATATGGTTCTGTTAGTACGATCTCGATCTGCAATTGAAAACTGACCCTCCTATTCCCATTCTTCTCATCCTCAAATCTTAAATTGGAGACTGTTTTTCCAGATCCTGTAATAAGCTTCTGGGAGATCAATGGATACAGCTGCTGTGCTGTCCTCAAACGTCCGCTGCGCTGATGGTCGCGTAGACCGTTCAATGCCTAAATTAGCTTTAGGTTAGACAAAACAAGCTTAGCGTACTCTGCCGCTCAGTTGTGGAACAATTTTCCACAAGAAATCAAAGACACCACCAGTCACTATACATACAGTCGCAACCTGTTGTAACACTATCTCAGTAAAGACTAAATGCCCCCTCCCCCCTAAAAAAGAAAATACCAACAATAATATTATATTGTGACTAGTATAAAAAACATTCCCATATGTATGGTATGTTACACCTATCTCATGTAATTATAATGGCCATGTTAATAATTGCTTTACTGAGTCATCGTATTATTGATTGTTTTCCATGCGTTTTAATGCATATTGTTATGTTTTTGTCTAAGGTTAACTTCATAAGTGATGTATGAATGAAAGAATGTATGAGAGGAAAGAGAGAAGAAGGACAGAATGTCAGACGGGCCTGCCCGCCTACTTCTTAACCCTTTGAGAATAAAGTTTGTTCGTTCGTTCGTCCCTGTTCTTGGAATCCATCAATATCATTATGTGTGAGCCTGAAGAGGGAGCCAGCTAAACAACCCATGTATCCAAACCCTGCCTGGCTGTTACCATCTGGTTCTTAGTTTCTAAATAAAAGAGTTTTTTGTTTAACCTTCTCTAAAAAGAGACTTCCTTGGAGTCTCCGTGGCAAAGTTGCCAAGCCGTCTGCCTCGCAATCAGAAGGTTGTGGGTTCGATGCCGTGCTACGTCATTTAGTTCACAAGTGTATTTTCTCAGAGACTCCTGGGGCTCGTCACTGGAGCTACGGAGTTCGTGCTTTGTACGATGCTGTTTGCAGGTCGCCCTGCGCAAAGAGACCGAGCCATATGGGATGTGTAATGTCTCCAGATCTTTTTTCCGTGCACAGTGAACATATTTTAAGAAATGTTGACGATATGAAAGAAATCATCATTGGGGACATAACATCAATAACATTAGATATGCGGTTGATACAGTATTGATAGCAGACAATGAGCAGGAACTGCACAATTAGTAGATGCGATTGTTGCACACAGTTAAACAACTAGGGTTAGAATTAAATTGTAAGAAGACACAGATTATGGTCGTGACTAAGAGGAACAATGTAATATACAAGTAAATGGGAATATTTTCAATCAAGTGAATCGGTACAATTATCTCGGAACAGTCATAAGATCTGATGAGAGATGCTTTGAAGAAATTAGAACAAGAATTGCCATGGCGTAGGCAGCATTTTGCAAGATGAAAAACATTCTGACCAATAAAATTATGTCATTTGCAACGAGAAAAGAGTGTTGAGGGGCTACATAGAACCTGTGCTTTTGTATGGATGTGAAGCGTGGACAATGAACAGACAAGCTGAAAAACATCTGATGGCTGTGGAAATGTGGTTTTTGAGGAAAATGCAAAGAATACCATGGCCAGATAGAATAACCAGTGACCAAATCCTACAATATACAAATAAAAACCGTAATTTGATTAGAGAAATTAGACGTAGGCAGTCAAAATGTTTTGGGCACATTATGAGAAGAAATAAATTGGAAAACTTGGTGACAACTGGCAAGATCGAGGGGAAGAGAACAAGGGGAGGGCAGAGAGGTAAATACTGGGATGGCTTGGTCACGTGGTATGGTCGAGACAAGAACACGGAGCCGATCCACAACTCTGGTGACCGAGTGAGATGGCAAAATTTGACAGCCCACGCTTACCGGCATGGCACATGATGATGATGATATGGGATAAACCCCGCGACAATGAAGTCTATCCTCTCGACTTTTAGGACTCGTTTTCTTCTCTAAACAGACGTTGGCATGGCCGAAAGGATAGAAACTCTGACTCTTAAACTTCCGGCGCGCTGATGGCGGGGTAGAAGGTTCACAGACTACATTGGCTTTAGGTTGGACTTGAACGTTGACTTGTTCTGAAATCAATGGTAAATTATTGAACGTAAAATTTCCTAGAATATTTACCACAGGTAGATCGCAAGGTGCAGCAAACTACATGCAATAAATAAAGAGCGCAAGTTTATGTAAGTCGTCTCCGTGGCTAAGGGCTTACAGACGCGATTCGTAACTGCTTACCCGCATTCTAAACACAGCTGCGACCGATTTGGCAGCAGATCACGTTGTGCTGGGTTTTAACGAGTTGGTATGGGAGTCGGTCGTTCAGAAGGCAATTCCAAACTCAATCAATCAATCAAGTGCCATGCCGGAAAGCGTGGGCGGTCATGACTCGCCATTTCATTCGATCACCAGTGTCGTGGATCAGCTCAGTGTTCCTGTCTCGTCCATGCCATGCGGCCAAGCCATCCAGGTATTTTCCTCTCGGTCTTCCTCTTGGTCTGTTCCCTTCGATCTTGCCAGTTGTCACCAAGTTCTCCAATCCATTTCTTCTCATAATATGTCCAAAAAATTTTGACTGTCTACGTCTAATTTCTCTAATCAGTTTACGATGTTCATTTGTCTCCTGCAGTACTTGGTCATTGGTTTTACTGTCTGTCCATGGTATTCTTTGCATCACCACATTTCTGCAGCCATCAGATGTTTTTCAGCTTGACTGCTCATTGTCCAAGTTTCACATCCATACAAAAGAACAGGCTCTATGTATCCCCTCAACACTCTTTTTCTCGTTTCAATTGACATCTTTTTATTGGTCAGAATGTTTTTCATCTTGCTAAAGGCTACTTTCGCCATGGCGATTCTTGTTCTAATCTCTTCAAGGCATCTCCCATCAGATGTTATGACTGTTCCAAGATAATTGTACCGATTCACTTGTTGAAGAATATTTCCATTTACTTGTATATTACATTGTGGCACTTCTTCCTTCCTAGTGACGACTATAACCAGAGTCTTTTTTACAAATTAATTCTAACCCCAGTTGCCCACTGTGTACAACAAGCGCATCTACTAATTGTTGCAGGTCCTGCGCATTGTCTGCAATTAATACTGTATCATCTGCATATCTAATGTTATTGATGTTTCGTCCTCCAATGCTGATTCCATTTATATCCTCTACATTTCTGAAAATATTTTCACTGTATAGGGAAAAAAGATCTGGAGACATCACACATCCCTGCCTAACACCTCTCTTAATTGGCTGATACTGTCCCACTTCATTATCAATCCTTATTGCAGCTTGTTGTTTCCAATATATGTTTTTTATAAGTCTAATGTCTTTCCCATCAATTTGTAGATCTGCAAGCATATCCACCATGTTGACATGTCTAACTCTATCAAAAGCCTTTGTATAGTCAATAAAGCAAAGATGTATATCCTTGTTTACTTCTATAGCACGTTCAATAACTGTTCGCAGCATATACACAGCATTTACTGTACCCTTTCCTTCTACAAACCCACATTGTTCTTCCCCTATTTCAGGTTGTATCTTCTTCCTCACTCTTTGCATGATAATTCTTAGCAAAATCTTTGTGATGTGACTCATTATACTAATTGTTCTATGTTGATCACATTCCAAGGTTCCTGATTTCTTTGGGATTGCAATAAATATAGAGTTACATAATTCAGGACGTATATCTCCAGTATCATATAATGTGTTCATCAGTCTGGTGACTTGCTCTAGTCCAAATTCTTCTAAAGCTTTAATCATTTCTGTTGTGATGTTATCTGCACCGGGGGCCTTGCCAGCTTTCATATGCTTAAGAACATTTCGAACCTCCATCTCCAAAATTGGCGGTCCTTCATTATTAAATCTAATATCATACTGTTCGTCTCTGTTATCATCATAAAGGTGTTTCACATAATCTGTCCATACATGTAGAATCTGGTCTTTTTCTATTATGATTTTGCCATCTTTAGTTTTTAGACACCCTGTTGATGTACTTGTTCTTTTATTAGTAAGTTCCTGAATTCTTTTGTGCACTAATTTGGTATTTTGACTGTTGTGTTGGTTTTCAATTTCTAAGCACTTTTCCTCAAGCCATGATTCTTTTGCCTCCTTACATAATATTCTGACTTGTCTGTGAATTTCTTCATATTTGACAGAATTATTTTTGTTGAGTTTTCTTGTTTCTATGAGGTGTAAAATTGCTTCATTCATCCATTTATTACGACCTACCTTCTTTAATTTTGGGATAGTTGTTTCTGCAGCCACATTGATTGAATTCTTCAACGTTTCCCATTGATCATCCACATCCTGGAATAATATCTCTAGATCAGACAATATTTCAAATCTGTTCTGTACTTCTATGTTGAATTTGTTTTGTATTTCCTTGTCATTACTCAATGTACACAAATCATATTTAGTGTTTCCTGTTATATACTTGACTTTCTTCAACTTTATCCTCAATGTTCCTGTGAGTAATCTGTGGTCACTATAACAATCAGCACTGGGAACTGTTTTTGCTACTGTTAGCGCGTTTCTAAATCTTCTGCTAATGAGAATGTAGTCAATCTGGTTTCTAATCCTGCTATCAGGACTCCTCCATGTCCATAATCTTCTAGGGTGTTGCTTAAACCAGGTGTTTCCTACAATCATTTCCTGTTCTTTTGCCCACTCCACGAGTCTGTATCCTCTTTCATTTCTCTCTCCTAAACCATAGTTTCCTACTGTGTATCTATCCCCTTGATTTCCTACTTTTGCATTGAAGTCCCCTATTATGATGTTTATTTCTGAATTTTTACATTTCTTTAAGGCAGACTCTATGTCATTATAAAATTCTTCTACACTATCTTCACTGGATTCTCCTGTTGGGGCATATACTTGAATAATATTTATGCCAAAAGGTCTGCTACTTAATTTAACTAGTAGAACTCTGTCCGACACGGCCCAATATCCTTGAACAGATGTTGATGTTTTCCGGTCCAAAATAATTGCCACTCCCCTATGACGATCTTCACCTCCAGAATAAATAATCTTGAAATCTTCATCTATCTTGATGCCTGATCCTGTCCATCTCGTTTCGCACATACCTAAAATATTAATTTTTTCCCTTTCAATTTCTTGTTTTATGTTCTCTAATTTTTCGTCGTCGTTTAACGTCCTAACGTTCCATGTTGCTAATTTTAACGTCTCTGTCCTTGTCTTGCGATGATCAGTCTTTAAGCGAATCATGATATACTAGGCACTTTTAAAGAGGTAGTTTGCCGTTGCTTTCCTCTATGGCAGTGACCGTACTGGTCGGAGACCGCAGCCATTGACTCAAGAAGAGCTCCTCTGCCTGCCGTCGTGAACTCGAGACCATGACCAACAAATATCTGTCAGCTGCCCTCAAAATTTCATCCACCACCTGCCTTCCGTGGCTTCTTTTGAAAACTTCCAATAAAGAACACAAAATAACATCACATAATCCACAGGAAAACACTATTCACAGGAAATCCATAGGAAATCACTCGAAATCCAAAGGAAAACACTAAATAGCGTCCCCCTCGAAAAGTGACGCGTCATTTTACCTCCATTGTACCGGAAGTAAGGAACTGAACGTAAATTGCCAAGACATCAATAAAAGCAGTAAAATGCTGGTGTTGACAGCGATGTCCTGTTAAAAGGATATGATATTTAAAAAGTTAATGTAAAAATGGGGTGAATGGAAATAGTATGCATCTATCTGCACTTCCTGGTCGTTCCTCTTTTTTTTTTTTTTACAATGGGTACTATGTGGCTGTTATCTATACTGTATGTAGTCGTCCCTCATTCTATAATCTGTCGATATACAATAAAAGCGTCGCTTCAGTATTTGACAATATTTTACTAATCATCTAATTTTGTATTTGATCTGGTCTTGGTGCCTTATGGCTCATCAGTTTCGTTGTTGCTACTGTCATAATCAGACACGCATGCAAAATCTGATCTTTTTCTATTATGATTGTGCCATCTTCGGTTTTTAGGCAACCCATTGATGTGTGTGTTCTTTTGTTAGTGATGTTATTAATGCTTTTGTGCATTAATTTGGTATTTCGGGTGTTGTGTTGGTGTTCAATTTTCTTACAAGTTTCCTCAAATCATGTTTCTTTTGCCTCTCTGCATAGCTTCCTAATTTTCCTGTGAATCTCTTCATATTTTTCCTTGTTATTTTTGTTATTCCTTCTTACTTCCATGAGTTTTAAGATGTCTTCCGTCATCTATTTCTTGCGTCCTATTATCTTTATTTTTGGGACGGTTGTTTCTGCAGCTTGGTTGACTGATTTCTGTAATATTTCCCATTGGTCAATGACGTCTTGAAATAATATTTCCATATCGGACAATGCATCGAATCTGTTCTTTACCTCTACGTTGAATTTATCTTTTATTTCCTCACTCTTCAGTGCTTGTAGATCAAATGTTGTGTTTCGTGATGAATATTTGACTTTCTTTAATTAATATGTAAATTGCTTAAGATTAATCTATGGTCGCTGTAGAAGTCTGCGCTTGGTATAGTTTTTGCAACTTTTAAGGCATTTCGAAATTGAGGATAAAATTCTGTTGATGAGGATGTAATTAATCTGATTTCTGATCTTATGATTAGGACTCCCCCATGTCCATAATCTCCTTGGGTGATGTTGAAACCGGGTATTTCCAATAATCAAATCTTGCTCTTTTGCCCACTGTACTAGTCTGCAACCTCTTTCATTCTGTTCCCCTAGTCCATACTTGCCTACTATGCATCCGTCCTGTTGATTTCCAACTTTGGCATTCAAGTCACCTTTATGATAGTTACTTCAGAATTCTTGCATTTTTTGAAGGCTTTCTCTAAATCACTATAAAATTCATCAATGTTGTCATCACTACTGTCAGCTGTTGGTGCATAAACTTGTGTGACGTTGACATCAAAAGGTCTTCCACTCAACTTCACCAGTAACACTCTGTCTGATACAGTCTAATATCCGTTGATCGATTTTGCTCTCTCTGTATACATTATAATTGCTACTCCTCGCTGTTGTTTCTCTCCACCAGAATAGATTATTCTATATTCCTCAGATGTCATAATGCCCATTCCTGTCCATCTGGTCCACGCTTCACATCCATACAAAAGTATCCTGATGTACTTGTTCTTTTATTAGTAAGTTCCTGAATTCTTTTGTGCAATAATTTGGTATTTTGACTGTTCTGTTGTTTTTCAATTTCTAAACACTTTTCATGTTTCATGTTGATAACTGTTGTATCCTTAATTTATTATTTTTCTACTCTACAGTTGACTTTGTCCAACTGCAAAGAACAGCTCAGTTTGAGAGCTCCCCCAGACTCTCAGATGTACTCCTCTGGAAAGATGTATTGGCGGACACATTATCACAACATCCCACAGCAGAGGGCATGGACTCCAGTAAAATAGCAACATTCTCAGCACCCCAGGAGACGAAACGTGTCTTTTGCAACGGTTTTACCGGATGTGGGGGGAGATTCCGTGGCCGCAGAAGGATTCCCCTTCCTGAAGACGGATATAAAGAAGACGTGTACCTCAGCAAGCGTCCATTCTGCAACACGTACGGCTGCTACAACAGCGGGCGTAAACGATCTATTGAAGCTCCAAAGGAAGACATTCATGAACCATCTCAAGCTGAAGACCAGAGGCTGGTCACATATGCCGACGAATGGCCGTGGAACAGAATCAAGAAGCTCTTCTGCAATGGGTATGGTGGCTGCCAGAATATGGGCAAGCGCCTTCAAATACGACCTGATTCCCAGTACTAATTGCCAGCGGGCGCCCAGTGTCTCTACCTTTTTCGAAAGAGTCGTTGGATTCGGAGAGTGGGAAAAAACGCTTTTTCACGTCTGGTTTTGATGACGATATGGACGAACTTATAGACAACATGAGAAGGTAAAATGTCTGTTAGTGGTGTTTTAATATTTTCTGTGTGAACATGCAGAATGTATGATAAGGGTGTCTTCTATACCTTTTGTATGAGGAGGTTGAATATATATTAATGGTTTCAGTAATATCTTTCATATGAAGAGATATCATGTATGTTAAAAGCATATGTTCTATGTTTCTATGAGAAAGAAAAATGTACTTCAATAACATCATTTCTATTTGTTTGTATAAGAAGGTAGAATGTATGTTTATGAATTCAGTTATATCTTTCATAGGAGATGGTAGAGCGTATGTTAATGGGTTCAGTTATATCTTTCATAGGAGATGGTAGAGCGTATGTTAATGGGTTCAGTTATATCTTTCATAGGAGATGGTAGAGCGTATGTTAATGGATTCATTTATATCTTTCATAGGAGATGGTAGAGAATATGTTAATGGGTTCAGTTATATCTTTCATAGGAGATGGTAGAGCGTATGTTAATGGGTTCAGTTATATCTTTAATATGAGATGGTAGAGCGTATGTTAATGGGTTCAGTTATATCTTTCGCTTGGTATGAGTTGTTAGAATGTATGTTAATGGCTTCATTTATATCTTTCGTATGAGCAAGTATATTGTGTGTTAATAGTTTAAGTTATATCTTTCGTATGGGATGAGCATGTAGAGTGGATGTTAATGACTTATTTATATATTTCGTATGAGGATGTAAAATGTATTTTAAAAGCTTCAGTTATATCTTTCGTATTAGAGGGTAGAATGCATGTTTATGGTTTCAGTTATATCTTTCGTATGGTATGAGCAGGTAAAATGTATGTTAATGGCGTAAGTTATATTTTTCATATGATATGGTAGAATGTATGTTAATGACTTCGGTTATATCTTTCGTATGGTATGAGCAAGTAGAATGTATGTTATTGGCTTCGATTATATCTTTAGTATGGTATGAGCAGGTAGAATTTATGTTTAAAGCATCAGTTATATCTTTCATATGAGATGGTAGAATGTATGTTAATGGCTTCGATTATATCTTTTGTATGGTATGAGCAGGCAGAATGTATGTTAATGGCGTCAGTTACATCTTTCGTATGAGAGGGCAGAATATATGTTAATGATTTCAGTTATATCTTTCGTGTGGTATGAGCAGGTAAAATATATGTTAATGATTTCAGTTATATCTTTCGTACGGTATGAGCAGGTAGAATGAATGTTAATGGTTTCGGTTGTTGATTTATTGCTAATGATTGCCCTCTATATGCCAACTCAGAGGCAGATATGCAAACAAAATGTTTCAACTTTCTCACATGCCTGTGCCAACTTTGGGCTCAATATCAACTTTGAGAAGACTGTAGTTATATACCAGCAAGCTTCAGAGATTAATCACACCGTGCCAAATATCAAGGTGAATGATCATAGACTAAGTGTTGTGGACAAATTCACCTATCTTGGCAGCACTGTGTCACAAGCTGCCACAATTGATGACGAAGTGAACGCAAGAATCTCCAAGGCCTGTGCGGCCTTTGGCAGCCTGTGCAAGAATGTATGGGACAGAACTGGAATAAGCCTGCAAACAAAGCAGAAAGTCTACAAAGCAGTTGTATTATCCACACTGCTCATTGGCACCTTTCCGTCTTTACAGACGATAGTTTGGTACATTGTGCTTCAAAAAGGCTTAATAACTACGATCCATGGCGGTGGCGAGTGTGGCTGGTAAGGCCAATTCTTGCTGCAAATGTTTGCCCACAGTAGGGGCATGTGAAAACATGGTCACTTCCACCATTTTGCACCATCTTACGTCTCTCACGCTCTGTGTGTGCTTTATCTGCAATCATTTTCTCCTTTGTCTTTATTCCATTTCTGATAGTTGCGCTCCATGCAACACGTTCAGCGGCGACGTGCTCCCAATGTGCATTATCAATGCCTGTATCAATCATGTCCCGCTTACACACATCTTTGTATCGTAGTAGAGGCCGACCCTGAGATCTCCTACCCGTCTGTAATTCACCAAAAAAGATGTCCTTTGGTATTCTACCATCATCCATCCTCCTAACGTGTCCTATCCATCTAAGTCTACGAAGACTGAGCATGGAATACACCGTCACACAACCTGATCTTTCCAATACTTCAGTATTTGTGATTTTGTCTTGCCACTTAATACCAAGTATTCTTCGCAGACACCGCATATGAAAGCTGTTTAAACGTTTCTCTTGGCGTGAGTAAGTTGTCCAGGTTTCACTGCCATAAAGAAGAGTACTAAGGACACAGGCTTGGTAGACGAGGACTTTTGTTTTGGCAGTAAGCTTCCTGTTCTCCCAGACTCTTTTTGCTAACATGTTCATTGTTGTTGCTGCCTTGCCAATCCTGATGTTGATTTCCTGATCGAGGGATAATTTGCTATTTACCTCTGATCCTAGATATGTAAAATGGTCTACTATCTCCAGTTCGGCGTCGTCAATAAAGATTGATGGTACACCATGTGCACCTTGTGACATAATCTGTGTCTTCTTTTTGTTAATTGTTAAACCAAATTCAGAACAAGCATTGGAGAATGCAGATAGTAGATGTTGTAATTCTTCCTCAGAGTGGGTCGTAATCGCAGCATCATCCGCAAAAAGCAACTCTCTGATTAGTACCCTGCTAATTTTGGTCTTGGCCTTCAATCTCTGAGCATTATAGAGGCCACCATCTGAGCGTGAGTGAATGTATATACCGTCATCCTGATCACGAAAGGCATATTTCAGTAGAAGTGAAAAGTATATCCCAAAGAGGGTGGGGGCTAGTACACAACCTTGCTTAACTCCACTCTTGATTTCAAACTCTTCTGAAGTTGAGCCATCAAACTTGATTATACCCTTCATGCCTGTGTGGAACGATTCCACAATGGACAGAAGAGTTGGTGGGCAGCCAATCTTCTTTAGTGCTTTGAACAGACCCTCACGACTGACCAAATCGCATGCCTTTGTGAGGTCGATGAAGGCAATAAACAGTGGCTGATTTTGTTCCCGGCATTTTTCTTGCATCTGTCGCAATGAGAATATCATATCAATGGTAGACCGGTTCTGACGGAAGCCGCACTGTGATTCGGGGTAGACTTGATCTCCCAGGACTTGAAGTCTGTGCAGGACAATTCTGGCAAATACTTTCCCAACAATACACAGAAGTGAGATACCCCTATAGTTGTTACAGTCGCTCCGATCTCCCTTGTTCTTGTACAGCGTTATGATGTTTGAATCTTTGAAATCCTGTGGGACTTGTCCTTCTCGCCAGCATAGCTCTATTAGCTGGTGGATCTGTAGAGCGAGTGTGTCTTGCCCACTCCTGATTACCTCTATTGGAATCCCATCCTTACCTGGAGCCTTGCCAGATGCAAGCTCATTTATAGCACACTTAACTTCTGTTATAGTGGGAAGTGTGTCCAGGTGGTCAAGAGTTGGCAGGGCCTCTATGGCGTTGAGGGCATCATCCGCTAGCTTGGTCTCACTTGAGTAAAGCTCTAAATAGTGCTCGACCCATCTATCCATCTGCTGTTTCTTATCAGTGATGATTTCTCCAGTCAAGGTTTTCAGCGGTGCACTTCTTTTGATCATTGGACCACAGGCTTTCTTTATCCCTTCATACATGCTTCTGATGTTTCCCTTATCACTTGCGATTTGAATGGACTCACATAACTTGATCCAATAGTCATTCGCACACTGCCTGGCAGCCTTTTGTACATCCTTCCTCGCTTGCTTCAGCTCACTCAGAGTGTTACGCGTTGGTCTTTCCTTGTTTCTTAAGAGAGCTATCTTCTTTTTATCAATCAAGGGCTGCAGTATCTGGCTGTTTGCCGCAAACCAGTCCTGCCTCTTATGATCCACAGTGCCGTAAACCCCTACCGCTGTTTTATAAATAGTTTCCTTAAGTTTACTCCATTTATCATTTACTATACAATTTTCTGATGTATCATTGAAAGCGTCTTCAAGTTGCTGTTGAAATTCAAAGCACTTTCCAGGATCGTGAGTGTTAGTAATATTAATCCTGGGGCTAGACTTGTGTTTAGCTGTGTAGATTCTCTTTGGTCTCAGTCTAACCCTTGCAACAACCAAAGAATGATCTGTATCACAGTCAGCACTGTGGTAACTTCGAGTTAATGATGTATGGTTCAGATGTTGTCTCCGTGTGATAATGAAGTCCAGCTGATGCCAATGGCTGGATCTTGGATGTTTCCATGTGACCTTATGCATCTCTTTTGTTTTAAAAAAGGAGTTTGTAATACATAGGTCATTTCTAGTGCAATGCTCCAGCAGCCTTTGCCCATTATCATTCATGCGACCGATGTTGTATTTTCCAAGGCACACTGGCCATGAACTCGAGTCCTTGCCCACACGAGCATTGAAATCACCGAGCATATAAATGTAGTCGGATTTTGGAACTGCCTTGATCGCAGAGTCTAGCTGCTCATAGAACGTATCCTTCACATCATCAGAGGAAGCGAGTGTCGGTGCATATGCAGTGAGAATGGTGGCAAATCCACAAGAGGTTGCCAAGCGCAGTGATAATAATCTTTCATTACCTCCAGCTGGGATATCAATCATTCCCAGTAGCGAATTCTTCACTGCAAAGCCCACACCATGTTGCCTTTTTTCTGCCTGCCCTCTTCCCTTCCAAAAAAAGGTGTAATTGTTTTCCCTGAGTGACCCTTCCTCAGCGAGGCGAGTCTCCTGCAGGCCAGCAATATCAATGTTAAGACGATTGAGTTCAGCATCAATCACAGCCGTTTTTCTCACATCGTCAATATTTGTCAAGTCAGTGGAAAATCCTGGACACATGGTTCTCACGTTCCAGGTTGCAAGCCGTAGCTTGAGGTTTCTATTCTTTTTATTAGTACCTGGTGCATTGGTTTTACAGCCTGCGATTCAGATTTTGTCCTAGCCCCAAGCACCCATTGAAGCAGGCAGGCTGTGGCGGATCAGCACCCAATTGGCTGGGGGCTGCCCAGCTTGAGGCGGGCGGTAGCTGATCAGTGACACCTGTAGGTGTCTCCCACCGTCAGAGGCAACGCATGGCGCCCCATGTCTACGCCAACTGACAAGGACTTATAACCATTAACAGTTGCCTCTCGCTTTGATTCCGAGACCGGTTAAGACCAGGGATGGAGTTATTGCCTCTCCATAGCACAAAGCCTGGGCTAAAATAAAGAAACCATGTGTTGCCCATGCAGCATGATCCCTCTCTCGGCCTGCCTAGTTCACTCCAGAGGAAAGTTGACACCTATAATCTGGAACAAGACAAGCTGCAGAAGCTGCCGGATCAGCAAAGCAATGATCTAACTGTCCTCCTGTCGGAGCTTCGATCCTAGACCAGCTGCCAACCAAGACTTAGGGCCTGGTCTGCCCTGCAATGACTTATTTTGTCTTTGGGTTGCATTTCCTCGCACTAGGATAAGGCTAGTACCCTCCCAATTGCGCTCTTCCGCCCGAAGCCGTTGGCACAATGTGGGGTGTCGGGTTTTTTTCTGTCCACACTGCTATATGCTTGTGAAACCTGGACTGTTTACCAGCGACACGCTAGGAATTTAAACCACTTCCAACAGTCTGCCTAAGGAAGCTATTGAAGATTAAATAGCAAGACAAGATCCCGTGCACTGGAGTCCTGTAAAGAACGTCGGTGCCCAGCATCTACACTCTACTAATGAAGAATCAGATTCCCTGGGCTGGTCACTTGACTCGCATGCCAGATCGCAGGCTCCCTAAACGAAGTTTCCACGGCAAGCTGCGTTGTGGTAAACGCTCCCAAGGCGGTCAGAGGAAACGCTTTAAAGACACTCTGAAATTCTCACTAAAAGCTTTTTGAATTCATTACGCACTTGGGAGACTGCTGCTAAATTCCGAAATTCGTGGCGTATGCAAGGGTGCAGTCACTTGTGAAGCAAACATGACTGCAAGAGCTGTGGGGGAACAAAGCTCGACAGGAAAAACCACTGCATGAGATCCTCCTCCTGGAACGTCAAGCATTCTTTGCCCAGCATTGTCAAAGAACATTTCGAACCAAAATAGGACCTTACCAGCCATCTTAGAACCCACGGCTTCCATACTTTCAACCCCACTGGATGAAATGAATGGTCATCATCATTCTTTATGGACAAACAAAAATGCTTTCGGTATTATCTCTTGTATGGTATAAGCAATTAGAACATATGTTAATGGCTTCGATTGTATCTTTTGTATGGTATTAGCAGGTAGAATGTATATTAATGGCGTCAGTTATATCTTTCGTGTGAGAGAGTAGAATGTATGTTAATGATTTCAGTTACATCTTTCGAATGGTATGGGCATGTAGAATATATGTTAGTAGTGTCAGTTACAGTTATATTTTTTCGGATGATAGGATAGAATGTATGTTAATGATTGCAGTTATCTCATTCGTATGGTGTTGTGTTGTTTGTCCATCAAGAATGATGACGACCATTCATTTCATCCAGTGGGGTTGAAAGTATGGAGCCGTGAGTTCTAATATGGCTGATAAGGCCTATTTTGGCTCGAAATGTTCATTGACATTGTGGGCAAAGAATGCTTGACGTTCCAGGAGGAAGATCTCCTACAGTAGTTTTTCTGTCCAGCCTTTTCTTCACAACTCTTGCAGTCCTGGTTGCTTCACAAGTGACTGCACCCTTGCGTAATGATGTCCGCCACACATTTCGGTCTTTGGCAGCAGTCTCCCAGGTGAATGATGCATTCCAAAAGCTTCCAGTGAGATTTTCGGAGTGTCTTTAAAGCGTTTCCTCTAGTCGCCTTGGGGGCGTTTACCACAACGCAGCACGCCGTAAAAAAATTCGTTTAGTGAGCTTGTGATCTGGCAAGCGAGTTCAGTGACCAGCCCGGCGATTCTGACGCTTCATTAGTAGATACTGGGCATGGACGCTCTTTCTAGGACTTCAGTGTCTGGGATCTTGTCTTGCAAATTTATCTTCAATAGCTTCCTAAGGCAGACTGTGTGGAAGTGGTTTAATTTCCAAGCATGTCGCTGATAAACAGTCCAGGTTTCACAAGCATATAGTAATGTGGATAATACAACTGCTTTGGTTCCGAATGTTGCTGTTATGTAGCCGGGTTCGGGGTTGGGGTTAGCGCGCAACCTTGCATAAATACCTCAATTGCTCGTGTATTCATCACCTCTGTAGCAAAAGTCCAACTCCTGGCCTTCTCTTGGTGGAACTGTTTTAACTAACAGGAGAAGGGGCGGCGGGAAATAATCAGAAAGCTCTAGATCTGTATCCATGTACATGCATGCGCAGACACGAGTGTGCGTGCCTACACACCTAAACTTGTGTAAGACAACAGTCTGCTCTAGTAAAGGAAAGGTGCTGAAGACGGAGGCAACCAGCCAAGAGGCGCACCACAGAAATCAGGATGTCACGCAGTCACGCCATGAAATGTGTCGACTACTGCTAAATGTTATGGTGCTCGCCCTGTTGTTGACTCCCAGGCAGGTGCAGTGCCGGGCCCCATGTCTCGAAAGGGTCTAATCAAACTGCTGGAGGTCCTTCTCAGACGTCCTGTGGAGCCAGGGGACCTGAGAATAGAGAGTCTGGCCATACCAAACACAGACTAAAAATAATGCAATGGAATCCGGAGGGAGTCAGCAACAACAGCAACAACAACAACAACAAAAGAACTAGAAAACATCTTGGACCAAGAAAACGTAAACGTGTGTTGCTTGGAAGAAACTCACCTCTACGAAAATACAGCCTTCAAAATCAGAGGCTATTAGTGTTACTGATGTGACCGAAAGGACAGGCGAAAGGATGTGAGACTGACCCTTGTAAAAAATAACATCAGTAAAAAGCCGCTTAAAAGTCGACATCGTCGACTTCATTGCACCGGGTTTTATCCCATATGGCTCAGTCTCTTTCCGCAGCACAGAAAGCGTCGCACAAACTCCGTAGCTCCAGCGATGACCCTCAGGAATCTCAGAAAAACTCGTGAACCGAAGGACGCGGGACGGAATCGAACCCAAACTTCGAAGCCCGTGTCAGACGGCTTTACTACTTCGCCACGGAGACTCCCAAAAAAATAAATAACTTCAGTGCTTCTCAATTTGAAGTCTACAAGGAAGGCGCTGAGTTTCAGACACTTAAACTTAAGACAGGCAATACAGACCTACATCTAGTCAATTACTACTGTCCAAGTGACCGCCCACTGGCACTGGACACACTACCATTAAAAGAAAGAAAATATTGTGTGTGGCGATTTCAACAGCCACTCGCAGAGCGGGGGTTATGATCACATGGACCTGAGAGGGGAGAGACGGGAAGACTGGCAGAATGAGAATAGATTCATCTTGATTAATAAGCTGTCCGACCCACATACTTTCTACTCGAGATCATGGCACACTACAACTACACCTGACCTGGCTTTTCATTCACCAGTCCTGGAGTGGAACATTACAAGAATTTTTGGGAAAGAACTTGGTGGCAGTGACCATCGGCCAGTCAATCTAACTGTAGAAAATGAGCTTGTAAGTGAAAGCAGCAGCCTCTCGGGGTGAAACTACAAGAAAGCAGACTGGGCAATGTACAAGCATCGCACCAGCATACTGGTTAGAAACCTGAACACTGAGAAAGACATACATAAGGTAGTTGAAGCGTTTGGGAAGTGCATACTATAGGCAGCACGAGAAACAGTATCAAGAGGAGCCTGTAAACATTATAAACCCTACTGGAGTAGTGAAGTGGAACAGTTACATAATGATGTGGAAGTGTGTAGAAAGCAAGCAGAGGCCAACCCCAGCCAAGAGCACCACAATAAATACCAGCATGCAAAAACCAAATTTCAAAGGGCCAAGATTAAGGCTAGACGGAAAAGCAGGCAGGCGAAAAGAGAGTCACTGAATTTTGAAAGAGACACAAGGGAATTGTGGAAGCAAATAAAGCAACTTAACGATGAGGGTTCAGGGAGAAACTTGTAAATTGCACTACATAAAGACGGAAACATCTTAACAGGAAAGCAAGCAGCTGACCATTTTGCGGACTCATTCGCACCAGATAACAATATCAAAATTAGTCCAGAGAAACAACAAGAGATTCGAGAAAAATGGCAACATACAGGACAGAATGAAATAGTACATGAGGTTCTGGAGGCACCTATCACAATCGGCGAACCAGAGCTAGCCATATCAAAACTGAAAATGAGAAAGTCACCAGGAGCTGATGGTATCTCCAATGATATGATCAAGAACCTAGGAACAGAGGCCAAAGCAAAGCTGTTGCAGATCTTCAATAACAGCCGGACCTTAGACAGTGCCCACAAGCCCGGAGAGAAGCAATCATGATACTCCTTCTAAAATCGAGGAAAGATAGTTCCCTTGCCTCCAGCTACAGACCCATTAGCTTCACCAACTGTCTTTGCAAAACAATGGGGCGCATCATCAATCACAGACTGCAGTGGTACATTGAAAGTGGAAACAGCCTTGTGCCACAGCAGGCTGGCTTTAGGCAATGCTACTCTGCGGAAGATCAGACAACCTACCTCTCTCAAGAAATTGAGGATGCATTACAAGAGAAGAAGCTGGTGCTTGCGGCATAATCAAATCAAATCAAATCAAATCAACTTTATTAGGGTCACAAATTGGGCGTGAAGGCCCGTCTTACATTCGGCCCTTTCAATCACTCGTCTTTCGTTCATCAAGAGCATTATACATTTACATAGGAAGAAAAATAAACATTGTGAAATGAATGTTGTAAACATAAACAAGGCTAATTACCATGTTATGAAGCCCATCTCCCACCTATCCATACATCACCCCACCCACACAACCCCACCTACCCACACACACGCGCACCAAGGGACACATAAACACCCCCACCTACCCACACACACGCACACCAAGGGACACATACATACCCCACCAACCGACCCATCCCCCTCCCGCACATCCCCCACCCACACACACTGCCCTCACCTGATCCCCCAACCAAAACACACTCGCCACCCACAAACATTCCCCCACCAACCCACACATCCCACGCCCATCCACATCTTAACCCACACATCCTCTCCCCACCCACACCTCAAACCACCCATCCCTTAGCCACATCTCCATCGACCCACCCGATTCCCCACCCATGCACACAATCCCCCACCAACCCACACATCGCACATTCACTCACACATCCCCAAACCATACACACACATCCCCACCAACTGACATGTCCCTACCCCCCCCCCACCCACACACACCACCCTAACCACCCATACATCCCCAATCCACACACACACACCCCACCACCCACACATACAACTTCCACCCACCAACACATGCCTTAACCTAACCCCCCACCACGCAATCCCCCACCCGCACATCACATACACCCCCTACCACGCACTATTCCCAACCCACGCACCACACACACACATATCCCTCACCAACACATCCCCACTTACACACCACACACATATCCCCCACCCAGATACCACACAATATTCCCACCCACACCCACACAGATACCCTTACCCATCCACCCCACATACGCCCACTCACACACCACAAAAATCCCCCACCCACACACACATACCTCACTCACACAATATCCCCAACCAACACACCACATACCTCTCCCCACCCACACACGCATTCCCTACCCGTCCACCAAACACACTCACTCACGCATACATCCTCCACTACGCACTCACACACCCCCACCACCCACCCACCCCCAACCAAACATCTCTCGATCACAATACCCCTACCCACACACATCCTCCACCCACTCACACATCCCACCCCGACACATACAACTCCCTTACCCACCTACACATCCCTAAGCCACTCACACACCCCCTCCCACACATTCCCCATCCACACACACACATCTCCCACCCACACACCCCCGCATACTTCCCCCAACCACCACAATCCCCTACTCACCCACACATATACCCCACCCATACGCACATTCCCCGCACCCATCACACACATCCCCCACACCATACACTATCCTCCACCCATACCACCACAAACATACCCTCCACCCACACATCATTCACACATCCCCCACCAACACACCGCACACATATCTCAAACCCACACACCATACACTTCTCCCCACCCGCCCTTGTATCCCCAATCCACCCAACACAATCCCCTATCCACACAACCCCGCCTCCCACACATACTTCCTCAAACCATCCACACATCTTCACCCACATAAACACACATCCCCCGCATCCGCCCCTACACATATCCTCCACCCATAACACATCCCCCACACCCATTCCAACACCCCTACTTTCACCCCCACACATCCATCCACACATCCCACCAACACCCACAAATACTACTACCCACCAAAACCCACACACCCCAACCCATCCAAACGCATACCCTCACCCACACACCCCCACCCACACTTATCCCCACACTCACACACATCCTCCACATACACTCACACTTCCTCACATCTAGACACATACAAAATGTCTCACGTTAGTATTGAAACTAGTATGAAAAATCTCCCACACTTTAGTCACACACATACACTGACACTTGTCATGAGCAGTCTCATAAAAATGTTAAACATGGAGAAAAATGTGTACATAAAATGTATGTGACGTAAAAATAGTGATTCTCTCTCTCTCTCTCTCTCTCTCTCTCTCTCTCTCTCTCTCTCTCTCTCTCACACACACACACACACATACACACACACACACACACACACACATTCACTCTCCCGCTCATTCTTTCACTCTCACGCTCACTCGTTCTGTCTCTCATTCACACTCACTGACTCTCTCACTCAAACTACAGTAATGAACATGAGTTTATATTATGCATGATAAAATCAAATGGTATTTAACTGATAATATGACAGATGAGAATACACAAACATATGGATTCGCGTGTTACATAACATGCGTGTTACATGACATGCATCTGCTCAGCTCTCTCTCTCTCTCTCCTCTCTCTCTCTCTCTCTCTCTCTCTCTCTCTCTCTCTCTCTCTCTCTGTGTATTCTTTCATATACACACACTCACACGCATGCGCGCGCTCTCACACACACACTAACACATCAACTCTCCCACTGTCTCACTCTCTAACACACAATCCTACACACACACACACACTCACTCTCTCAATCACACTATCTCACACATACACGTACACATGAACGCATGCACACACTCCCTCACTCACTCTCACACATACACGTACGAATGCATGCACTGACACATTCCCCCACCATTTCTCGCTCAATCACTCTCTCCACACACACGCATGCACACACGCATTCACTCTCTCCCTCTCTCTGACACCCACTTTCTCTCTCTCTCTCTCTCTCTCTCTCTCTCTCTCTCTCTCTCTCTCTCTCTCTCTCTCTCTCTCTCGCTCCCACACGCACACACATATATAGTGAACAATTATAATGAACAATTATACTGAACAATTATACCAGTAAATGAATTACGGTGGCATATAGTCGGTATGGATTAAGTATTGAAAGAGTTTTCGGTTAAATGTGTAGGGACTCATTGGAGTTTTCAGATCTGGAGGCAGATGATTCCATAAGTGAGCACCAGAATAGGCAAAACATGTTTTGTATAGGTCCAATCTAGGCTTTGAGACATGTAACAAATTTAGGCGCTTGCTGTTCATTGCATTAGATTGAATCAGCGGCAGAAGATACTCTGGGATATTTTGAGATATAATTTTATTCACTAATTTGGCTTTGTTGAAAAGGAAGCGCTTTTGTAGTGGTAGAAGTCTTAGATGACTGTACAAATTATTACTTTCAACGTGCTTTATGCCAGAAACCAGACGAATAGCGCGGTTTTGTAGAGAACATAGTCGTTTTAAATTAGATTTAGGGCAACCATCCCAAACTGTGGAACAGTAATCGAGATGTGATTGGATATAGCATGTATAGAATATTTTTCGTGTGCTTTCGTCCAGGAAGTGCTGAATTTTAGCAAGTTGCTAAATTTTTGTGCTATTTTCTTGGTAAGAGCGTGAACATGAGAGCTCCAGTTCAAATGGTTGTCTATTAAAAGCCCTAGTGTTTTATGTTCAGTCACATTAACTATAGGTAACGTGCCCATGCGGAGTTCGAGCGGTGATCCAGTTATGGCTAGTGTCTGTAGTTTTTGTCTGGTCGTTATTAGCATGGATTTGGTTTTGCCGATGTTAATTTGCATGCGGTTTTCATTGCTCCATCTAGTAAGATTATCAAGTTCCTTTTGTAAAGAATTCTCTAATTCACTACGGTTTTCTTGACTAGTATATATAGTACAGTCGTCTGCAAATAGATCACAAGTTGTATTGATATATAAAGGAAGATCATTAATATAAACTGCAAAAAGCAGCGGACCTAGTATTGAGCCCTGAGGCACACCAATATTAAGCTGTGTGGGTCTTGATAGACAGTTGTTGAAGGACACGACTTGTTGCCTGTCGGATAGAAATGACGTAATTATGTTCACCATGTTGGTGCTTGTCTTCATTTGCTTTAGTTTTCTAATTAAAATATCGTGATCTACCATATCAAAAGCTTTTTTAAAGTCTACAAACACCGCTCCACAAATTCTACCGTTGTTGATGTTTAAGTGCCAGTTATCGGTCATTTTTGTTAGAGCACTATAGCAAGAATATTTAGGTCGAAACCCAGATTGACTGTTAATTATTAGATCGTTAATTAAATGGTGTAACGTTATTTTATGAATGTGTTTTTCTAGTGGTTTTGATAGCGACGATAATAAGGAAATAGGTCTATAATTACCCAAAACGCTATTATCGATTGAGCCATTTTTAATTAGCGGAAACACTTTAGCAATTTTAAAAGCAGATGGAAAGTAGTTTTTGGCCAAGCACTGGTTATATATGAACGTTAAGGACTCACTAATGACTGGTGCAGCACAACGAAGAATTCTATTACTGATACCATCTAGGCCGTGTGAGTTTGTTGATTTGAGGTTCAAGAGATATTTATAAACGTCTGCAACAGCCATTAAAGGAATCTCATCGGGAATATTTCTGGTGCACTTCTCCTCACAGAATGATGCCAATGAACTTAAATTACACGATGAGTCTGGTATTGAAGACTTTAGATTCTCTATTTCTGATTGAAAGAACCAACTGAATTCATCGCATGTTATAGAATTTGGTATTGCTGATTCTGTAGGGCGTTTCTTATTGGTTAGCAAGTTAATAGCTTACCATATATTTGTACTGTTTGAATTATTTACAATCAAATTTTTAAAATGATCTTTTTTTATCCTACGAATTTCATATTTAACTTTATTCCTTAGTCTGCGGTAATTGATGAAGTCTTTATTTTTGTGCGTCATGGATAGATCTGTAGACAGACTTTGACAAAGTCTGGAAAGAAGGTCTGATGAAGAAACCGAGAAACTGTAAAGACAATGGAAGAATGTACAAATGGGTGAAAGCGTACTTACAACAGAAGAGCCCGAGTACAGATACACGGACTCAAGAGCAAGAACGTACTACTGCGTCACGGTGTTCCCCAGAGTGGAGTCTTGTCCCCCACACGTTTTCTAATCTTTATCAATGATCATGTTGCTAATATACCGCATGGAATTAAAGCGGCAAAATACGCTAATGACCTGGTTCTTTTGAGCACAAATGAACATGCATCAGTGGCCACCAGATCGCTACTAAGAGCTGCAGATGCTCTTGTTGCAAGAGCAAATAGATGGTATGTCAGCACAAACACTGACAAGTGCAGCACCACTCTATTTACTCTCTCTCCAAAACAAAAGGCAGGGATCATCCAGATAAATGGAAGACCCCTAAGAGAAGATAAAGAACCATCATACCATGGAGTAACATTTGATGACTGGCTGACATGGAGAAAGCACATCAACAAAGCAGTAGCAAAAGTCAGAAGGAAAGTAGCCATCCTTAGAAAACTAAGTGGAACCACATGGGGAGACAGTGGGAAAATACTTAGTTTATCCACAGAGCATACGATCACACCTGGAAAGAAGCTGCAAGAAGCAGGTTGAACGAGGCCGAATTTGGAATTTTTGTTTTTAAAGCAAGCAAGCACACCTGGAATACGGATCAACTGCGTAGTGTAAAGCATCAAAAACCACCTTGCAATAGTTGGACGAGGTGCAAAATCAAACACTTAAAGTCACCACAGGAGGGATGAGATCAACCCTTATTGTGGAGATGGAGAAGTTGGGGAGGACACAAGCGCTGAGAGAGCGCAGAGATACGAAAACGCTAATACAAGCAGAAAAGTTCCTCAGCTTGCCAGGCCACCCTATGAAGAACATATCTGAAAACCTAGCTATGGGGCGGTTGAAAAGAAGCAGTTTTATCCACCAGGCCAAACTATTTTGCAGAGAAACCACCGATCTGCCCACAGTTGGTATCCCCCTGAAAACTATTCCAGAGCGACCTCCATATAAAAATGAACATAGACTATCATTACTATTCCAGACAAAAGTGAGAGGAATATTTGACAAGTAAGAACAAAATACAGTTATTGAACGTGCTATAGAAGTAAACAAGGATACACATCTTTGCTTTATTGACTATACAAAGGCTTTTGATAGTGTTAGACATGTCAGCATGGTGGATATGCTTGCAGATCTACAAATTGATGGGAAAGACATTAGACTTATAAAAAACATATATTGGAAACAACAAGCTGCAATAAGGATTGATAATGAAGTGGGACAGTATCAGCCAATTAAGAGAGGTGTTAGGCAGGGATGTGTGATGTCTCCAGATCTTTTTTCCCTGTACAGTGACAATATTTTCAGAAATGTAGAGGATATAAATGGAATCAGCATTGGAGGACGAAACATCAATAACATTAGATATGCAGATGATACAGTATTAATTGCAGACAATGAGCAGGACCTGCAACAATTAGTAGATGCGGTTGTTGTACACAGTGAGCAACTGGGGTTAGAATTAAATTGTAAAAAGACGCAGGTTATGGTCGTCAGTAGGAAGGAAGAAGTGCCACAATGTAATATACAAGTAAATGGAAATATTCTTCAACAAGTGAATCGGTACAATTATCTTGGAACAGTTATAACATCTGATGGGAGATGCCTTGAAGAGATTAGAACAAGAATCGCCATGGCGAAAGTAGCTTTAGCTAGATGAAAAACATTCTGACCAATAAGAAGATGTCAATTGAAACGAGAAAAAGAGTGTTGAGGGGATACATAGAGCCTGTTCTTTTGTATGGATGTGAAACTTGGACAATGAGCAGTCAAGCTGAAAAGCATCTGATGGCTTCAGAAATGTGGTTTCTGAGGAAAATGCAAAGAATACAATGGACAGACAGAAAAACCAATGACCAAGTACTACAGGAGACAAATGAACATCGTAAACTGATTAGAGAAATTAGACGTAGACAGTCAAAATTTTTTGGACATGTTATGAGAAGAAATGGATTGGAGAACTTAGTGACAACTGGCAAGATCGAGGGGAACAGACCAAGAGGAAGACCGAGAGGAAAATACCTGGATGGCTTGGCCACATGGCATGGACGAGACAGGAACACTGAGCTGATCCACGACACTGGTGATCGAGTGAAATGGCGAGTCATGACCGCCCACGCTTTCCGGCATGGCACATGATTGATTGATTGAAGAACAGAATAGTGTACAGCGCAGAACAGCCACTGTCAGCTTCCTTGATGAAGAATACCCACAGGACCTCTGGATCAGAGTCTACACAGATGGTTCAGCACAAAATGCTGTTCGAAATGGAGGAGCCGGAATGTACATAGAATACCCAAATAATACTAGGGACACAGCCAGAGCACCAACAGGAATGTATTGCCATAACAATGATGCTGAAATTGAGGCAATCAAGATAGCAACAGAGAAATTACTAAATACCAGCCAGTGGTACACAACCTGTGGTGCTATTGACATATGCAAAATCAGTACTCGAGGCGCTCCTGTCTGGGAAATTGCCAGTACTAAGGACATTACTTTCTAAACTTAGCAGTCAGCATAAGGTTACCATACAGTGGGATGCAATCCCATTGTGGAATACCCGGAAACGACAGAGTTGATCGACTGGCTAAGGAAGGAGCAAATGAAGAACAGTCTGATGTGCCCGTTACATACCAACAAAAGAAAAGAATGATCAAATCAGTCAGAAAGCCACCAAAACCTGCTCAGATGACTACCACATTATGGAGAGACCAGAACAAGTCATTATTCTGCGCCTCAGAACAGGGCACAATAGATTACGCAACCACATGTATACAAAATTCGAGATTGGTGAATCAGCCATGTGCACATGTGGATTGGCGTCGCAGACAGCAGAGCACATACCCCAAGACTGCCCAAAATATAACATATCTAGGCAAACCTTCTGGCCTAGAGAGACGACAGTGGAAGATAAACTCTATGGACCGCTGAGTGAACTAACAAAGACCGTTAAATTCATACAAGAGTCAAGATTGCAGTTACAGACATATTTCAAGCGAACGAAAGAAAAAGAAGAACATCTGCTTTGTAGACTTTCAAGCGTTGTTTGCAGGCTTATTTCATTTCGGTCCCATACATTCTAGTAACAGTCTGCCAAAGGCCGCTGGCCTTGGAGACTTGCATTCACTTTGTCATCAATTGTGGCAGCTTGTGACACAGTGCTACCAAGATAGGTGAATTGAATTCGTATGGTATGAGCATGCTGGACTCCCTGGTCTAGAGTTACACGACTTTCTCTGTAACCTCGTATACTCTCGTGGGTAACGTGACGTTGCGTGAGAATTGGTAGCGGTTCTGTCCTCGTCGGTAACTTACGGGGTATATCAGCCGGTCGCTCAGAAAGCAATGGCAAACTACTGATAGTATTTTTGCCAAGAAATCAACAATCAGCTAAAAGATGTTGATGTTGACAGCGATGTCATGTAGGGGATATACGAACAAAAAATATAATGGCATGAGAAGGCAGAATGTATGTTAATGACGTCAGTTCTATCCTTGGTATCAACGTAACCAAGTAGCTTGTCATTTGTTTTAAATTTGCCTTTTTACCTGAACACAAAATATAATATCCCTCAATTTAATATTACTCCCTAGATCTCTTACAACATATCCCCAATGTGTTACAACACATTCCATATCTCTTACAAAATATCGTCAATATGTTGACACATTTACTCAGTATCTTAAGCAGTACATTGCAATATATCCACAATATCTTGCAAAATGTACCGACTATCTTGTAGCCTAATCCCCAAATCTCTCAATGGTGTTCATGTCGTAACCCTTACTACAAATACACCTCGTACAGTGTGAGAACCATTGTCACCAACGATAAGGCGGGAGTTAGCATTGTTGCAAACAGCACTACTTGCTAATATGACGTGTTGTCGGTTGGAATTTCCCGCTGAATAATTAATTGAGTGGCCTTGCAGTCCCTGCAGAATGGCAGAAGAATATCACTGGATCTCTGGAAAGGTTGCCGTTATAAATAAGCAATGGAAGTAATACAGGATTAGCCGAATGAAGACCCGAAACTTGATACAAAACGCTGTCAGTGTAAACATAGCCAGTCTGCGCCAATAAAATAATATTTGGTTTTTATAATATCGTGATCGTGTAGCTGGTCCAATGCAGAACGTCGAACTTCTGACAGTTGCAGGAAAGACTTTATGTTTTGCACGATTACTTGCTTTATGCATGTTTATGCCTAGGGTGTATTTACTGTCCTGTGTCGGCCATCGAGTTGTTAGAACTTTGCCTCGCCTTCTAGGAAATATGCCTTTTATTACTGTCCTGTGTCGTCCGTCAAGTTGTTAGATCTTTGCCCAGTCCTTCTAGGAAATATGCCTTTTATTACTGTCCTGCATAAGCCTGTAGTACGTAAAAGACACTTTTACAAAGCACGTTGGACATGTAATACTGGACTCTCATCATCTATAGTCCAATCTGCAATCTGTGGTCAATATCAAGCCAGACGCCTTTACTTGGCAAGACATTTTCTGTTACACAATTTAAGCTGGGTGTACTTTGGGGATCAGATTAATTTTAAAAATGCGAATCAGCTTCGATACGGACCAAACCCTTGACGTCCCGGGCAAGTAGTCGAATGTTTAGCTACTATGCAAAAGCAACTCAATTCGCCCCCCCCCCCTCCCCCAACCACTGTGAGATGCTTTTAATGTATCCTGGCTTGCTTGCCATCATCCCCAAGGTGATGGTTCTATTGGGTGTTCACCTTCATTGATTTATGAGGATTTCAGTACACAAAGTGAGGTAGCGCAGTGGCCAGAACACTTGCATACCCACCCAATGGTCATGTTTTCGAGTCTACCTTGAAGTGGGTTGTTGTTATTTTTATTTTTTATGTTTTAATTTACCCCGGAGCCCAGGTACCAGAATCTGTTCTGGAAAGTAAAAACATCAGGCATGCTGGACACCGGCATCGGTCTGTATGTGGAATTTATTAGATTTGCGCCTTATACCCAAACTGCCAAAATGAATGGAAGGGGAGCTTGTACTGGTGTATGTATAGTTTAGCCGAACAGGAGAAAATATTGCGGACGTTGAAGACTCGCTGAACTTCAGTTGCTAAGACGTCATTAGATATGTACTTCAAACTGAAATTCAGGAAATTTATTACAAATACAACAGTTGGCTAACAAGCTGAACTCCAGAAAAAAGGCAGACTCTTGGATAAAATGGACTATGATTGTCTGAGGATATGTTGTTGTTGTTGTTATATGTGTTAATGCTATCACTGTTGTTGGTGAATCATCTGGGCGACTATAGGATTTAGTTTGCTGTTATCACTGGCGTAAGTCAATCATCTCGGCGACTATGGGATTCAGCTTCAAGTCCGATGCACTGAAGCTCAGATCGATTGAGCCCAGAAACATCTGTCAGGGTGAGATTGGTGAAGAGACAATTTTTATATCCCGTAATAAAATTACTATCTATCGGGGTGAGGCTGGTAAAGAGACGATTTTTATATCCGGTAATAAAATTACATCCACAAGGGGACCCCCTCGCAGATATCATTGTCATAACTTCAAGCCTGAGAGCCAATCGGATGTGCAAGACCGGTAGTAGATCTTCAGATCTTAAGAGGGCATTAGCATATTAGATATAAGTAGAAGCATGTTTCTGCACACCACATGCCGACAGAATAGGGGAAACAGTGGGGTGTTCAATATGTTGGCAACATGAGAAGAACTAACACTTGTATTAGGTTTGCAAAGATACACGTGACAGAGAATAATACCCACAGTTTGACAAAACAAAAACAAGCTGTCACGGAGTACAGCGAAGACGAGAGACTGACTGTGCGTAAGATCATCGCTGGCAAACTTAATTTTGGAGGCGGCACTTTATGGGTTGTTGTCGCTTTAAAATAAAAAGAATTATTATTCGGTTTTAGATTACTTTGTGGTGTTCATCATCGTAAGCTTTACGAATAATAATTGGTAGTAATAATAGTAATACAAGTCATATTAATTATCGTATTAGTAGTAGTCTGTTGTCGTCTTTGACGTAGTAGTTGTAATATTAGGAATTGATGTAGTATTAGTAGTAGTAGTAGTAGTAGTAGTAGTAGTAGTAGTAGTAATTGTAGTAGTAGTAGTAGTAGCAGCAGCAGCAGGAGCAGTAGTAGTAGTAGTAGTAGTAGAAGTAGTAGTAGTAGTAGTAATTGTAGTAGTAGTAGTAGCAACAGCAGCAGCAGCAGTAGTAGTAGTAGTAGTAGTAGTAGTAGTAGTAGTAGTAGTAGTAGTAGTAGTAGTAGTAGTAGTAGTAGTAGTAGTAGTAGTAGTAGTAGTAGTAGTACTTGTAGTAATAGTGGTGGTGGTGGTGGTGTTAGTGGTGGTAGTAGTAGCAGCAGTAGTGGGAATAAGAGGAGGAGTAGTGGGTGGAAGAAAAGAAACAGAAGAAGACGAAAAGAAAAAAGAAGAGCATTTATTGTACATGTAGTGGTAAGGCATTATGCCTGTTGTTCATGATTTTGATCCGCATAATTTTGGGTATTTAAAAATGTATATCGGTTCACAAGGTAATACAGCCTAAAATCGGTTCACACAAATGTCTTGTGAACTAAAGGTGGCCGGTGAGATATTGAGCATGACACCCACGAGTGTGGATCGGTCTATTATATTATGGATGAAGGAACTCATGCCCATTTCGCCTTATTGCGTTGAAAAATACATTTTACTTACTTCCTAGCATACTCTGGGGTAGTTAGTTAGTTAGTTAGTTAGTTAGTTAGTTAGTTAGTTAGTTAGTTAGTTAGTTAGTTAGTTAGTTAGTCGCGGTTCCAACTTCATGGCAACGGGTCGTCCCCATATTGCTCCGTTCCTGTGCCAGTGAATATCACACAAAATGCTCCTCACTGCCTTTGTGAACAATGGAATAGACAGATCTACCCAACTTGACATCGATCACAGAAAATGTTCCGGTAGGTAAAGACAGCTGACGTGATACTGACCACACTACCATCGAGCGCCGACTGATCTACAAATGTGCTGCAGGGCTACCACCTACTGGGTTAACATCTACTGTGCTACCTACCATCTATTGGGGTATCTACTATCTACTGGGCTACCTACCATCTATCGCGATACCTACCATCTACTGGTGAGCTACCTACCACCTACTGGTGAGCTACCTACCATCTACTCGTGGGCTATCTACTATGTAGTGGTGAGCTACCTACCATCAACGGGGCTATCTGCCATCTAATGGGCTACCTACCATCAACTGGGCTACCTACCATCAACTGGGCTACCTACCATCAACTGGGCTACCTACCATCTACTGAGCTACCTAGCATCTTCTGGGCTACCTACTATCTACTGCGCTACTATGTACTGGGTTACCTACCATCTACTAGGCTACCAGGATATACTAAATGCGCCTCAATGCGCATAAGGGTCAATTACTTGTTAGACTGGTGCTGTGGCGAAGGGGTAACGAAACTGGTTCATAACTCCGCATACTGCGTTCGAATAAATGCGAGGGAACTTAGAAGCAGATCATCTTGCTCTGATTTTCATACAATGGGGTCAGAAAATGGGTCGTTAAGAAAGCAAAGGCAAACTACTGAATGTAAACTTGCCAAAAAGTCAAAAACAACAAAAATATGATGGGGTTGACGGAGATGTCTTATAAAAGATATGCAAATAACTGACTTGTTACGTTCACATAGCGTCTACACTCGAGCCACAAAGTGGCGCAGTGGCTAGCATGCATACCTATCGGCGCGGTGGGTATATGTTCGAATCATGACCAAGGCGGGCATTTCTCCTCGCGGTTTTGGGCTCCCAGATCAATCCAGTCTAAAACAGGTACCAGGAAAAAAGCCCGAGCGGTAAAGGCAGAGGGCGTAAGATGACCACAATCATCACAATTGACAATGACATTAGCGCAGTCAGACATGGGGTTCTATGGTCGCTACGGGAGGGAAATACGGGCGACCTATTCCAGCATGAGAATGAAGGTGGAAGTAGTAACAGCGGCATTCCGTTAGTTAGAGGAGACCACTGAAACACACATTGTATTCATTACGGACTCAAAGAGTATGCTTAGTAACGAGGAGAAGGGAATGTTTCGTGTGGAATGGCTCACCTCGCTTCAGAGGCCACAGATTGTGAGAATTGTATGGTCTTATTGCCCTGGTTATGCGAGAGTGCGGGGAAATGAACATGCTGATAGGCTGGCAGGAAATGCACATCTTGGTGGTAGATTACCTATGGACAAGGAAGAGGTGGTCGTGCGCTTGTGGGACCAGGAGGACAAGGTGGGGGAACAGACCGAGAACCCATATGTGGACAGAATGAGATCGCGTGGGATCGGCAGGGGTTCTGGAAGAATATTAAAACTGAGAGGGAAGAATTTTCAATCAGATAGCGATTAGTAGTGTAACTCTTCGTTGGCTGTTGAACAAGGCGACGGAGCGCGTATGGGAATGACCTGAGTGCAGTGATGCCAGGCTTCTTAGCTCAACTCAACTCAACTCAACTCCTGGGTGAAATTAACTCCTGGCCATAACACTTCACGATCCAACAGCCAGTTCCTACTGGGACTTTTGTTTTGATTGTTTATGAGGATTGTATCTGAAATCCTGATATCCAAGCTATTTTCTTATTTGTATTGCCAATTATACTACGATAGTCCTTGATTGATAAAAAGAAGATAGCTCTCTTAAGAAACAAGGAAAGACCAATGCGTAACACTCTGAGTGGGCTGAAGCAATCGAGGAAGGATGTGCAAAAGGCTGCCAGGCAGTGTGCGAATGACTATTGGACTAAGTTATGTGATTCCATTCAAATCGCAAGTGATAAGGGAAACATAAGAAGCATGTATGAAGGGATAAAGAAAGCCTGTGCTCCAATGATCAAAAGAAGTGCACCGCTGAAAACCTAGAATGGAGAAATCATCACTGATAAGAAACAGCAGATGGGTAGATGGGTCGAGCACTATTTAGAGCTTTACTCAAGTGAGACCAAGTTAGCAGATGATGCCCTCAACGCCATAAAGACCCTGCCAACTCTTGACCACCTGGACACACTTCCCACTATAACAGAAGTTACGTGTGCTATAAATGAGCTTGCATCTGGCAAGGCTCCAGGTAAGGATGGGATTCCAATAGGAGGTGATCAGGAGTGGGCAAGGCACACTCGCTCTACAGATCCACCAGCTAATAGAGCTATGCTGGCAAGAAGGACAAGTCCCACAGGATTTCAAAGATTCAAACATCATAACGCTGTACAAGAACAAGGGCGATCGGAGCGACTGCAACAACTATAGGGGTATCTCACTTCTGTGTATTGTTGGGAAAGTATTTGCCAGAATTGTCCTGCACAGACTTCAAGTCCTGGGAGATCAAGTCTACCCCGAATCACAGTGCGGCTTCCGTCAGAACCGGTCTACCATTGATATGATATTCTCATTGCGACAGATGCAAGAAAAATGCCGGGAACAAAATCAGCCACTGTTTATTGCCTTCATCGACCTCACAAAGGCATTCGATTTGGTCAGTCGTGAGGGTCTGTTCAAAGCACTAAAGAAGATTGGCTGCCCACCAACTCTTCTGTCCATTGTGGAATCGTTCCACACAGGCATGAAGGGTATAATCAAGTTTGATGGCTCAACTTCAGAAGAGTTTGAAATCAAGAGTGGAGTTAAGCAAGGTTGTGTACTATCCCCCACCCTCTTTGGTATATACTTTTCACTTCTACTGAAATATGCCTTTCGTGATCAGGATGACGGTATATACATTCACTCACGCTCAGATAGTGGCCTCTATAATGCTCAGAGATTGAAGGCCAAGACCAAAATTAGCAGAGTACTAATCAGAGAGTTGCTTTTTGCGGATGATGCTGCGATTACGACCCACTCTGAGGAAGAATTACAACATCTACTATCTGCATTCTCCAATGCTTGTTCTGAATTTGGTTTAACAATTAACAAAAAGAAGACACAGATTATGTCACAAGGTGCACATGGTGTACCATCAATCTTTATTGACGATGCCGAACTGGAGATAGTAGACCATTTTACATATCTAGGATCAGAGGTAAATAGCAAATTATCCCTCGATCAGGAAATCAACATCAGGATTGGCAAGGCAGCTACAACAATGAACATGTTAGCAAAAAGAGTCTGGGAGAACAGGAAGCTTACTGCCAAAACAAAAGTCCTCGTCTACCAAGCCTGTGTCCTTAGTACTCTTCTTTATGGCAGTAAAACCTGGACAACTTACTCACGCCAAGAGAAACGTTTAAACAGCTTTCATATGCGGTGTCTGCGAAAAATACTTGGTATTAAGTGGCAAGACAAAATCACAAATACTGAAGTATTGGAAAGATCAGGTTGTGTGACGGTGTATTCCATGCTTAGTCTTCGTAGACTTAGATGGATAGGACACGTTAGGAGGATGGATGATGGTAGAATACCAAAGGACATCTTTTTTGGTGAATTACAGACGGGTAGGAGATCTCAGGGTCGGCCTCTACTACGATACAAAGATGTATGTAAGCGGGACATGATTGATACAGGCATTGATAATGCACATTGAGAGCAAGTCGCCGCTGAACGTGTTGCATGGAGTGCAACTATCAGAAATGGAATAAAGACATGGGAGAAAATGATTGCAGATAAAGCACACACAGAGCGTGAGAGACGTAAGATGGTGCAAAATGGTGGAAATGACCATGTTTTCACATGCACCTACTGTGGGCAAACATTTGCAGCAAGAATTGGCCTTACCAGCCACACTCGCCACCGCCATGGATCGTAGTTATTAAGCCTTTTTGAAGCACAATGTACCAAACTATCGTCTGTCAAGACTGAAAGGTGCCAATGACTACGATAGTATATTTAAAATAAAAAAAACCACATAATCTTGCTTATTGGTACAACACACACACACGCGCGCGCGCCCACATACACACACATTCAAACAGCCATCTTTTACGCTGAGATTTCAAATCACACGATGAAGCGCGACACGAAATGAAATGTTGAATATAAAATAGCCATACGCGATGGGGCTGTGTCAGAATGAAGCTCTGTAGGGCCCCCCAGGGAATCCCGTGCCCTTTCCCTACAGCCTCATGTTGATGTATGGCATATTGATGGTTCTGTGATGCTCTAGTTCGACAAACTGCCTATAGAAACCACACTAGTGTAACAGTGTGACATTCTTTAGTGTAGTGGCAGGATCAGTATGCAGTTATAGTGGATGTGGCGACCATCTGTAACAGCCTGCCTGCCCTACTCCAGATTGTTTAAACTTGGGTGATCGTACTAGTGGAGCATCTTTCATGCCTTGGACTTATGTGCTTAGAAGAATGGCCACCTCATTTGTCGCCTGATACTAGTATTATGCTACTTCTACTCTCTCTCTCTCTCTCTCTCTCTCTCTCTCTCTCTCTCTCTCTCTCTCTCTCTCTCTCTCTCTCTCTCTCTTCTGTTGTCATCTCGCTGTCATAACGCCAATATCTCTACGCATAATAATATTTCTTGTGTGTGTGTGTGTTGTGCTTCTCGTACAGGGGACTTTCCTATGGGTGTCTTCTGTCACCTTGTGGTCCAAACGCGAATCTGCATGTCCTCACTTGCCATCTGTAAATTCATCTCTCTCTCTCTCTCTCTCTCTCTCTCTCTCTCTCTCTCTCTCTCTCTCTCTCTCTCTCTCTCTCTCTCTAACCCACTGCCGGGTTGGGTCCGCTGACCTGGATACATCATCCCTCCGTATCTAACCTATTCTGTTACACTAGTAGTATGGATATATTTCCTCGAATATTCTGGTTGATCTCTCCTAATGTCTTTGTAGGTGATTAAACTAAGCAACGGGTCCTTTTCCCCTCCTTGGAGCACAATGGGTATATGGTTCCAGCTCCATGTTTTTACTCTTGGACCCTGGTCAGCTATCATATGTCTGAATTCCTCCTCGAAGCGAAACGTTTAACATTAACCTGGGCTTCATGATCTTATTTTCAGGGGGACGGACGCAGGTGTAATGGTTAGTTATTCCTGGTTTGTATCCAGTGCATACGAATACGGAAGCAAAATTATAGTTAAAACTTCGATTAACCGTTACCGACCGGACCAGGGCTGTGACGGATAACGAATAGACGGATAACAGAAATATCATAATACATATTTACAGAACATGATTTTTCTGCGGGCTTGGGACGAAAATGAAAATAAAATCCTTTAAAAGTTAATAATACATACATATGGTACTTAATTTTACAAAACGATCAGTGTAAACTTCAATATAAGTAATGTACAGAAATGTATTGTAATACTTACTATAATCCTACGTTATTTTAAAATAATCTGTCATCTCCGTTTGTATCTTTGAGGCTCGAGCGTTCTGCTCGGCGATGTTCCGTATCTTACCCAGAAGTAGAAATTGTCCAACATGCGCCTCCTCTTGCATTTCAGATCAATCGATGCACTTTGATAACATTGTTTCTGCTACAGAGTGGCTAGTTGTAGGCTTTTGATTCAGAACTGATCCTTCATTGTCATCAATTTCTTCTTCTTCAATGGTAGTCACACTAGAAACAATTTCATCATCATTCAACATTTCAAATCCTCCATCAATTTTGTCATATTCCAATCAATCTGTTACTTCTTCAGGCGTAATGTTTTCACTGTTTTAGTCCTACATTGTCGCACAGTTGCACAATTTTGTCAACACTAACAGTCTCAGTTCCTTCAGTTTTGTTAATAGGTTCAGGCAAGATTTTATTCCACCCATTCTTTAGATTAGACACCGTAAGTTTAGTCTAGGCAGCGGTGACATTGAAAATAGTCTCCTTGTGTACCTTCTTTTGCTGTGTGTGTATGTGTGTGTGTGTGTGTGTGTGTGTGTGTGTGTGTGTGTGTGTGTGTGTGTGTGTGTGGACGATGACGGATAACAGAAACTATCGGTTAAACGAAGTTTCACGTAATAATAATCAGATGAAACAGAAGAAAGGAAAGAAGGAGGAGGAAGAGGAGAAGAAGAACAGGAATAAGAAGCATAAGAGGTACAACTCCTGTCATTTATTCGACAACCCTAACGTATCATACAAGCTGCTATTATGAACAAAAATGTTAACTTCATTTTCTTTACAGGAAGTCGCATTCAACCCGATCATTTTTTCTTTGTTTGTGATGTTTTGGCAAGTTTACATTCAGTAGTTTGCCATTGCTTTCTGAACGAACGGCACTCATACCATTACATGAACATCAAAGCAAGGCTGTCTGCTTCCAAATCGACAGCAGCTGTGATTCGATCGCGTTATGCGGGATTAAGAATTGCGTTCTTAAAGACTTCATCACAGTGTCGGTGAAACACAGAATCTCGGTTACTATGGTGATATCCGTGGTCACGTGTTGAAGCTGCCTGCCTCGCGGTCCGAAGGTTGGGGGTTTGTTTGTAGACTTCGTCATCCGGTTCACGAGTACAATTATTTCGGAGAACTTTGGAGGTCGTCGTTGGAGTTACGGAGCTCGTGCTCTGTGAGACGCTTTCTGCAGGCCACCCCGAGGAAAGACGGCCAAGTCATATGAGATAGAACCTAGTTTAATTAAATCGATCCTTTGGCCTTAAACCTTTTCAATTTAAATTGCTACGTCTTCATCTGGCATGTCAGAATTGGCATGTCAAAAATTAGTTTTAGTGAGTCATGTACAAGTATTATTGACTATTGCACATTTGCTATGGATTTTAATGTATATTGTTCTGTTGATGTCTAAGATTAGCTTCATAAGTGATGTATGAATGAAATAATGTAAGAGAGCACAGAGATAAAAAGGGAAGAATGTCAGACAGGCATCTGTGCCCAATTCTTAATACTTTGAAAATAAAGTGTTGGTTCGCTCGTTCGTTCGTTCGTTCGTCCTGTGTCCTCCGATTCTTTGTGTCAGTTCCAGTCAGTATGTGCTATTTATTTCATCAAATACTTTTTTACTGTTTTCAGATGAGAACTTCAAGGCTGAACAGCCGTTAGGCTGCAGATGATTTACTAATATCGTGAGGAAAATATCAAACTCATCAAAGACAGACCCATCCCTGTTTGACAAGAACGTTTACACCAGCCACCAGTTTAAACCAGTTAAAACTGCCTGTTAACATGCATTAAACATTCTTGCTGAAACTATTAAAACATAACGGAAATATATATTTCGGCGCATATATACAGATATCATGTCTACGTTGTAGTTCAACAGAAGTTTCTCATTGTATATTTTATATCTTTCCTGGGTTCGCTTTCATTACATACAGCTTGGATTACGTGTCTCCGCTTGAATGTTGCATCAATTTATCAAACACAAACAGCATCATTTAAACATTGTATGAAGCCAGAGATTTTTTTAATGGTAATCGTCCAGATACTATATAACTATTATTGTTCTTTTTATAACATAAAAGGGAATTACAAATAGGTCTTTAATAAACTTTAAGGTTTAACAGAAGTTGTCTCGAGTTGTGTTTTACTAAAATACTTCTTCGTTTGTGTGGTTTGAAATTGTTGCCAGTTTAGGGTCGAGGGTTTCAGATGACCAAGGTCCCTGTCATCTCCTTGTGGGGCATCCTGGGCAAACATATAGCGACTAACAACTGGACGATCCATTAGATGGAAAAGTAAGGGACCATTTTCTAGGCCTTGTGCCATACAGTGTATATTGTGCTAGCGCCATCTATTTAACAGATTCAATGTCAAACAAAACGTTGCTTTGGACCAATCAAAAATGGATGGCGCAAAATGGGAGGCAGAGGTGTGTCACAATTATGACTTACAAGTTGTTAATATGGTAGCAGACATGTTGTATTATACATGAAAGTAAAGGAGGTTGCAGAATGGAAACTACTATATATTCCATGGCAGATACGGGAAGCTGCTTAAGACGACAAATCATCCCATTACACTTTCAGTTAATAGACCAATCCGCACTGGAGGGATGATCAGGTTACTATCACTGCGGTCTCCTGTGTTTCCTAGGATCTTGTCTGGAAGCCAAGCTTGGAGCCGCTGTGGCATATCGTTTCATGCGCTTACCAGTAAAGACAGCGGTCGGGGGTCAAGCCCCAGCATAAGTAGGTTTATGTTCTGAGTTGGCCGTGAGGGTGACCCAGATTCATACAAATTGATATTAGACAAAATTCCGCAATGACTGGAAGGAATGAAAGGAAATGAGGAAGGGAACTCATATCTGGTGGCCTAGAATATGTGAAGGCCTAACACTTAAAACCACATGGTAGCAACTGCAATGAAACAACCTAAAATAAACCTAATCGTAACCAAACCTAAACCTAACCTAAACCTAACCTAAATCTAACCTAAACCTAACCTAAACCTAACCTAAACCTAAACTAAACCTAACCTAAACCTAACCTAAACATAGCCTAAACCTAACCTAAACCTAACCTAAACCTAACCTGAACCAGGGAGTCTCCATGGCGAAGTGGTCAATCCGTTTGACTCGGGCTCCGAACATTGTGAGTTTGATTCCGGGCTGCCTCCTTCGGTTCACGAGTGAATTTTTTTGGGGGGAGACTCCTGTGGGTCGTCACTGGAGCTACGGAGTTCGTGCTTTGTGTGACGCTTTCCGCGCTGCGGAAAGAGACCTAGCCATATGGGATAAAAACCCGGTGCAATGAAGTCGACCCTATCGACTTTTAAGTGACTTTTTTTTTAAGCTAAGCTAAACGTAACCTTAACCTAACTAAACCTAAACTAAAACTAACCTAATCCTAACCTAACGTAAACCTGACCTAAACCTAACCTAAATCTTACCTAAACCTAACCTAAACTTAATCTGAACCTGTTCTAAACCTAACTTAAACCTAACCTAACCCTAGCCTAAACCTAACCTAAACCTAAACTAAACATAGTTAGTTAGTCGACAGATAATCCTCATTGCACATCGAACCTTTCAGTCCATTAGTGCTCGGATCCCCTCCTCAGCAAATCCCGCAGCGTGTAGCGGCTAACGACAACAGTTCTGTGTTGGATTACCAACCTTCTTTGTCTTCCTGCGTAGTCTTCTTGTTTGGCCACACCTCTTTTAATTTGCTGTTCTCGCATCATGGCCATGGTTGTAGATTCACAGTCATCATTTGGTTCTTGCGAACGATTTACTTCTCGTAGAGCATTCAGAATGTCAGCCTGATCCATGGCGTGTCCACCCTCCACAGTAGCCTAACCTGTGAGCTTGTCAGCCCGCTCATTCCCTTGTACTCCCGCATGCGCTTGCACGAAAATGAAACTAATCTTTGCCTGCCAAGACCGCTCCAGAGACAGCAACCACTATCTTAGGATCTACTCTATCTCTATCCTCTTGAGCATTCTCATTGAGTCGCTAAGGAAATATGCCCTAGTGATTGTCTGTGTCTCGAAGCCTTGTTATTGCTTTACTTACTGCCATGACTTTCATAGTCCGGCTACTTGTGGTCACAAAAAATACACTAGAATCCTCCTTTACAATTCTCCCTCCGCCCTGAGCCGTAAAGGCCCATGAACTTCTCACACGTCGAACGACCGACCCATCTGTGTAAATGACAGCATCACCACCTAACGAATTCTCGAAGATCAACGCTTGTACTTCCGCCTCCACAACAGCTGGATTTTCTTGTCTGCACTTCCTGTCTAGTTGGGTGCACACTGAAAAAGACGTACAGAAATATGTTGGCACTTGTAGCCACTCCTCGCAAGGTTCTAAGTCCTCAAGTGAACACACCTGTTGAAGAATGTCTTCTGCTTGACCCATCCACGACATTCCTCTGTTTAACCTGCTGCCCTTAACCTTAATTTCACTATGCAGTGGATGTTGTGTGTTTGCATTGACTCTGAGGTAGGCACGTGCTCTGCAAATTTGTCTTCAATGGTTGGGAAATCAAGAAGATAGCGCATCGCCCTGCATGCTGTATCTCTTGTATATCCAAGAATAATACGCATAGCTTCGTTCTGTATCCTGTCCATCCTTTCCATCTGCTTGCGGTTGAGAGTCAGGATCACCATCGCATACTCAAAAACAGATATGACCAGCCCCTCGTATAGAAGACATTGATGGCGCTGCTCAGTTTGCTGCCGCCATCACCCTCATCGCAGCCAAACCCCGCTTGGCCTTTGTTATCACCTGGTCTATGTGCTCATTATAAGCAAAGCTTCTATCAAAATGTATCTCCAGATAATTCATTGCCTGCGTTCTTTCCATAGTCTCTAAACACAGATTTACAGTTGGTGTTGGAGTGTTGACAATATGATTATTCAAAGAAAACCATGTCACTGCTGCCTTCGTTGAGTTGACCATTGCCCCAGATTCCACACACCAATTGCTTATGCGATTTAGTTTGGTTTGTAGTTCCACCTCAACCCGATCTCTATCCTTACCCTGAAGATACACTAACACATCGTCGGCATATGACAATGTTCCACCCGGTCCAGTGATCTGCTCGCTGGTAATTCTCACAATGTAGGCGTTGAGCAGCACCGGAGATAATGGTGATCCCTGTGGCAGGTCCGGATATTTTGTTGTTGATTCAGAAGTCCAACTGCCACATCTAAAAACTACTTTCCGTTGCAAGAGGGCTGCCACCATCCAACTAAGGAGGAATGGACTTATCTTGAGTTCAAGCAGCTGAAACATAACCTAAACCCAACCAGACCTATATGTAACCTATTCTAACCTAACATAACCAACGCGTTGTTACGCTGGGCCTGCCTATGGACCACGCTAGTTATAAAACAGTTCGTATTTTGATAAGAATTCGAGCACACCCAATCGGCAGGCAAGCGTACTAACCACTGTGCAACAGCCGCTTGCCAGGACCGACCTTCGTTCCCCGATAACAAGAAACCTGCAGCGGCATGGAAACGTTGCAGGCTACGAGATTACAAGCGGATCACAGCTACTTCGTGGAATGATGGTAGACAATCGGTACCTATATTTTGTACCCATCGCTTGGAGGTCTAGAGAGCATGATCGGACTGATTTGTTGCTTGAGTATCACACAGTTGAAAGCCACGTGGTTCGGCGACACTATTATAAAAAATGCATAAATCGTAAGTCCAAATTTATTTGAGAGCTTCGGTAGCTCTGTAGCTAACTGGCATGCCTGCTGGTCCCGGTGGTAGGGAGTTCAAACCCCCACGCCGACATAGCTTTTTAACTGAGCTGGGCTGTCAGGTAAATACAGCTTAAAACTGGTTCTAAATATGTTCTGAGAAGTAACAGCTTTTAGTGTGATACTACCACATCGTCTGTCAAGAGCGTCTACAGAAATATACAAATTGCCCCATGTACCCAATGCAACTAGAGGCGTATACAAGAGTCTTATGTTGTGTGTCTTAAACTTAATTACCAGGCCGCCTAGTTCACTGCACATGTAACGGCAATGAATGAATAACCAGACAACGAGAATTAGATTGTGAGCTTTACTAGAACACAATTGCAAATAAAGAGATGGACGTAGTGACTAAAGTCTTCATCAGCACGGAATAAACAAACACAAACTGACACAACTACATGAAAAAAAATACATGAAAATATAAATATAATCTGTATCTTTGTTGTGGCTGGATACGTGTTAAACGATCAGTGCGTATGATGACTTACAGTGGAGTGAATAAAACGGATATGTGGTTAAGGCTGGTCAATGAACTAAAGGTCAACAACTTCACAATTCCAGGGATTGACCCAGCCACATGAGGGAAGAGAATTCTTGTGCACAAATTAAAAAGACCGGAATTCAAGCCATCGTACCATAAGGCTGTTTAAGACATTATTCTTGACCCAGCACCTTAAGGCTGTTGTAGACTTTTCACTTGACCCCCGTACCGTAAAGCTGTTGTAGACCTTTCTCTTGACTCAGTACCGTAAGGCTGTTCAAGACTTTTCTTTTGACCCAGTACCGCAAGGCTGTTGTGGACTTTTTCTTGACCCAGTACCGTAAGGCTGTTGAAGATTGCGTCACTTGACGCAGTAATTTAAGGCTGCTGTTGACTTTTCTCTTGACCCAGTACTGTACGGACTATTATAGACTGTCTCTTGACCCAGTACCGAAAAGCTGTTGTAGAATTTCTCATGACCCAGTAACCTAAGGCTGTTGTAGACTTTTCTCTTGACCTAGTACCGTAATGCTATTGTAGACTTTTCTCTTGACCTAGTACCGTAAGGCTTTTGTAGACTTATCTCTTGACCTAGTACCGTAAGGCTATTGTAGACTTATCTCTTGACCTAGTACCAAAGTACTGTATGCAAGGGGACTGCGTCACCGAGCTCTCCTTGTCTTCATGTTCAGAAAGCAGCGGGGTGAGAAAGTCTGGTACTGGACTTGCACATCTGAGAAAATATTTATATTAGTATGCAACCGAATAATGATTCAGCACAGTGCAAGAGAAATAGATGAATTTGGGTCGCAGTGTTAGGTATTTCATTGTCAAAGGAGACCAGTTCAATGCCCAGGGGGTGATACATGAATATACATTAACATGGTAGGAATAGCCCAGATCACTAATCTCGGCGAACAGATATCAAAAGCCGAATATCCACTTGGTAAGCGAAACTGGAAACTCCGATTCAGAAACGGGCAGGTAACGCAGTATAATGATTAAATTTCCGCGGTTAAGTCCCATGTGCTATAGAACAAAGTATACTGAAGATAGTTGTGCTTTTGTTGTATAAATTGAAAACATAAATCCAGTGCCGGTCTCCCGGGCAAAGAAGTTAACGACGTTGTCCGTAATCCCGTATATCATCGTGAGGAACTATATCTACGCGAGATTCGGCAGTGGATCGCGCCGCATTGCTTACTTACGAGGTATGTAAGCCAGTCGCTCAGAAATCAAAGGCAAACTACTGAGCGTAATCTTGCCAAGAACATCAACAACAGCTGAAAAATGCTGGTGTTGACTGCAACGTCCTGTAAGAGATATGCAACTTAAAAGAAATAAAGTCAATGTGACCAAGGGAAATCATTCCGCTAAATTTTATTTTCAAGCATTAAATATCTATAGAGGCTAGGTTTGCTTTATGGATTCTCATGCGTTTTAGCTTTCTTTTTTAAAATACATTAGTTAGTCGTTTGATCATTACTCCTTTCTTCTACATCTATGAGTGGCCATCAATTCTTGCTATTACTGTTTTTCCCCTCTCACTCTATTTCTGTCGCCACAGGAGGTTTAAAAAAAAATAAGTGCGTTGCGTATAACTCGCGTGGTCGTGTGGTCACATTGCTCGTTTCCACATAGTGGGATCTGGGTTCCATCATCCATAAGGTTTGGCACGTTTGCAATATGTTGTAATCCGATGAATGCGTGGCCAGTACTTTGGCAAGCAGCCGTTACTCCCTTAGCCTGCAAAAATATCGACTTCCTAGGCACACACAATATATAGCGCGGACATCGTCGTGAAGACATACAATTCTAACATAATAGAACCAACCTATGCCTTCTGTTCTGTAAGTGTTACAGATATAGGAGGTCATGAGTATATGTTCTGCGTGTTTGTAGTTTTAATTATTTGTTCAATACTTCATCATCATCACATGCCCTGCCAGCTGGCGCAGCCGTTCATGCCTGGTCCATAAATCTGGATCTTTGGTTTTCTGGATCAACTCTGTTGATGATATTCATCAACACAACCGACTCAACCCTCCAGCATCATTTCTCTTGGTCTGCTCTTGATCTGCCTCTACCTCTGTTCTAAATGGTCTTTCCAGTTATCATGATGTTCTCCAATGCCTCTCTTCTCATCGCATGGATAAAGAAAGCTTTTCATCTCCTATTCAGATCTTATGTTCTACGCCTGATTACCACATACATCCTATAACTAAACCACCACAATGAAAGTTAGAGTTATGGCTAGTTGCTTGCCCACACGTCTGGTGGTCATGGGTTCAGAACCACATAATAGAAGATTTTTCAAATGGACCTGGACTTGCCGGTCGACCCAGACTAAAATGGGTACCAGAAAATGTTCTGGAAAGTGACGGCGGTCGGCATAATATTGCCACACCCCCAACCCACTAGTGCCGCTTGGTCGTTACAACTAACGATCTAGGACCAAGTCACCTGTGTGTCTATAGCGATGCTCCATTACTTTACTCTTGTTCTTAAACATATTGTGTCATAAACATTGATAGCTTCTGTTCCAATCTAGATTCTCTTGTTATTGCTGATGATGATGGTGAAGATGATGGATAATGATGATGGTGGTGATGGTGATGATGATGATGATTATCGGCTCCTTGTCTTTTTCTTATAGTTGTGTGTAATGTTCTAGTTTCATTAGCCTCTTCAAGGCATGCCTTGTTAGTTACTCTGGCAGTCCGAGGTATTCGACCAATTCACCTCAGGAACATCATCGCCGCTGCTCCCAAGCTCTTCCCTGTGCTTTCGGTCACATTTCATGAGTCACTCCATTTAACGGAATATGTTCTATATTATATTTCTGTGCTGATAACATCACAAGCACGGTATGAAGCGGGTTTGACGCCTGCGCTCGCCGCTTGCCAAAGTGAGAAACAAATTGCCTACCTATTCCCCCTTGCTGTCAGTCGATCACATCAAAGATCCATAATAGGAAATTACTTCCGGACAGAGGAGTCACACTTAATGACTCTCTTTCTGGCATTCAGTGATAGGGACTTATTACATGTTGAATATAGTTGAGTCCAGAACCGACATCAACACACTCGGCACATTAACTTACGTTCTCCGTCCTTATCTTCAACAGCCAGCGAAGAATCTCAATAATAATGCTACCATGTCAGTTTGAGTATATGTCCTTCTGGCCTTTTCTTGGCTTCCTCAGCGTCGGCCAGAACCACTGGACACTCCCTGCAGCAACAATCTCTCCAGGCTGTGATGATCTATCAGTTCTCCTGCACTATACACACGATTCCAACGGAGACCGACCACGGCTGCCTTATCATGCACCAATACCCTACCAAGCGGTGCAGACTCAGCCAATCTATCCGTCTGCTCATTTCACACCACGCCAGCATGCCCTGGAAATAAAACCCATCACTTGTGACATACTTATTACACTTATTTTTTAGGAAGATGGATGATGGTAGAATACCAAATGACATCTTTTTTTAGCGAATTACAGATGGATAGAAGATTGCCTTAAAGCATGTCTTCCCAGATAAAACTCAAACAGGGAATCCAACGTTTCAAACAAGCTCGTGAATAAAATCAACTGGAACAAACTCTCACCGCTATGGAACAGACAGAGACCAGCCGACGTCAAATCAAAGGCATTTATTAATGCGCTGCAGAATTACACAAAAGACTGTCCCAGAACATAACCTGCCCTTTATACAGGGACGGGTGGTTATTTAACTATCTGCGAACTGAATCTCTCAATTCCACCATTGCGTTGGCTATGTCCTCCGTTCAAACAGCTTTGTCCAAACTAAGGTCTAAGGTTTTTCTTGTCCCGGTCCTCTCATTGCATGAGTCTTCGTCAACAGATCATCACTCCGCGCAATTGCACCTCTCCTCAGAAGATTGCGCCGATCCGATCTTGTTCCCTCAACACGGAGCTTACAGAAATACCGCCGTCTTGTTGTCGCGGTCTCCTAGCGTCTCCCGTTGCTATTCTCTGACGTATTCTATGTTCCACTTGGTTTCTCCTGCCGTCATCCACTTTTGTGTCAGTATGGGAAAATACTGTTTTTCCCTTTTATATGTTTGGTGGCGCGTGCCGTCATATGGCAAAGATCTGAGGGTTGGCCTCTACTACGATACAAAGATGTGTGTTAGCGGGACATGATTGATACAGGCATTGATAATGCACATTGGGAGCAAGTCGCTGCTGAACGTGTTGCTTGGAGGGCAACTATCAGAAATGGAATAAAGACAAAGGAGAAAATGATTGCAGATAAAGCACACAGAGAGCGTGAGAGACATAAGATGCTGCATGATGGTGGAAATGACCATGTTTTCACATGCATCTACTGTGGACATACATTTACAGCACGAATTGGCCTTACCAGCCACACTCGCCACCGCCATGGGTCGTAGTTATTAAGCCTTTTTGAAGCACAATGTACCAAACTATCGTCTGTCAAAACGGAAATGTGCCAATGAATGAAACAAAAATTACACTTATTACATAAGATACATTTCGTCTTGTGTGCGGTGTATTGAGATAATAAAACAGCGTGATCTGCTTATCGTATGTTCTTTCCATTATGATGTTAATTATATAAAGACGTGATGGTCCTTGTACGTCAGACGGTCAGACAAGCACACCAGCCTCTGCTTCCAGACAGATTTTTATAATTATATTATGCTAATAAAGACACAAACTCGATCTAAATTTCTAACTTGGATTTTTCTATATGATATTATCTGTAAGACGTTATCTGTACGACTTTATCTGAAAAACTTTATCCGTAAGAATGTTATTTGTAAAACTTTTTCTCTGATTTTGTAAATAATCTTCTTGTTGCTTCTAATTTAAAAACACTCATGCGCAATAATAATTAGTGCAACAACAAATATAATATTACTAACAACAACACAGAACTTCATAAATAGCATTCATTTCTTTGCTGTTTAATATAAGTTTCTTGACTTGGTGTAGTAGTTTCCAATACCGACATGCTTCTTTTCTTTATGTGGCAGATGCTTATTTCCAACTTCGCGATGTTTTTCTGGAGATGGAAAAATGAAATATTATGAAAAATCTTTTAGAATATTTATCTTGGATTTGAATCTTTCCTTGTGCGTCTTAACTCTTCTACACAGAGTGTAGAGCAAAACAGAACTGTCATTTTGTACATGTAACAATATTTGTATGCGCTTATCTAAGTGTGTGGTAACCTTTATATCCTTCTGTTTTTGTATGTATCAATTTGTGTATGCATCTGTCTTTGTATGTAGCAATCCGTGTATGCAGTTGTCTATGTATGTAGTAATATGTGTATGCTTCTGTCTTTGTATGTAGCAATCTGTGTATAATATCTTTGTGTGTTACTATTTTTCTCTGCATGTTTGTATTTAATTATATTTGTAAGTAGCAATCTTTGCTTGTAGTAGTCGTTGCAAAGAACTATCTTTGCATACAGCTATCTCTGTAGCTAACTATATGGGTAAGTGTCAGTCGTTGAAATCACCGACAGGGACAACATCGTTTAGGTAGAAGTAGTTATATGTCAGATACAGGCGCTACTATATAAAGAGTTAGGTAGAAGTAGTTATATGTCAGATACAGGCGCTACTATATAAAGAGTTAGATCTTCGGATTTTGTAAATCACGGCATGAAGACTTGGAGTGGCTCGTTTCTTGTCCTACTGTCTCTCGCCTTGGTTATTTGCTACTGGTACTATTGGTGTTGGAAATCTTCGCTCGCTGCTGAGGATGAGGACTGTGACATGTTGGGAGTTGGAAGCAGTACCGACTTCGACTTACCCCACAATGAAGTAACGCTATGAGGATGGGACTAATTTCATTTGGAGGGGATGGGTCCTTGGAAGCCAAAGTGTCCCATAATAGCTCTGGAAATCTAGGGGTCTCCCAGGAAAGTTAATTTCTTCCCTCCAAAATCTTCCTTCCCGAAAAGAGAAACTTATTTAGCTCAAGAGTCCCCCACCTATGATCATTTTCCCTTTTAGGTGAAATGGTCACAGGAAATTTATAAAATTTAAAGTTCCCTTTTCTGAGTAACCTGGAACCTGGGAGATTACAATAGAACAGAAGTTAGCTGTCTATTAGTGTTTACCCAGTCACCTGTAGTTCCAGATACTACCATTATGTGATGTAGTTTCATTAACTAAACACATAGATAATAAAATGTTTTGTCACACCACAATGTACTGGACAGAAGAATGCAGGAAAAGTTAATTTTGTTTATTAACCAAAAAGCTGTGGAAGTAAACCAGTGAAGCATTATGATCATATGAACAATACACATCAGTCTTTGGAATAATGATCTATAGACACCATGGAGAATAGAACTCCCAGAAGATCTCATGGTTATTCAGTCATTTCATCACTGGACTACACCACTAATTTCCTATCATTGTCTCTGCACTACACAAATGTTCTTCTAGTGAACCTTCAGTTAGTTTATTAGTGAAAAACTTTGAGTTAACCAGTCCCACAAAAATAAGATCTGGAGAGATTCATAAAATACTCTCCTCTCTGGAAGATTTTGCTGGTTCCAGTGTTATCTAAATGGAAAACTGACTATACACAGTCCCTTCTTATTATTTTGTCATTCAGACTTCTGCCATGATTTTGATAATCTGCAAGTTCTTGTGAGGTATAAAATGATCCTAGTGATCTTAGAAATGTTCCTGAATCTCAAACATAGTCAATCATCAGAATGATCATGAAACACAGATCAGTTTTGGGCACAGTTCAGTGGGGACTCATTGAGTAATCTTGGTCCTGACCACAGATTCCTGTTGCACCTTTTTATTACAGATCTGCTCTAGATTGACAGATCCATTGTACCTATTTGGGCAATGTTCTGCAACTCTGGATTATGAACAATCTGCGAACACCGTCATCCTCACCTAAGGTGGATAAACATGGTGAACCTCCGTTATCAGTTATCAGTTATCAGTTGGGGTATCTTCGTTGCACTCCGGACATGTCCATAGGTGCTCAGATCCTCCCTCCAGCATATTCATCAGCGTCCGGTGGCTAATAGTGCCAGTTCTGTGTTGGTTGACGAGGCGCTTTGTTTTCCCGATGTACCTCTCGCGTCTGGCTGTGCCGATTCTTACTCCCAGGTCTTTCATCCTGGACAGCGATGTGGAATCACTGACGTCAAAGTCCTCTGTTCTCGCCATATCTTTAAGGACGTTAATAATATCGGCACGATCCATGGGCTGGCCATCTACAGGGGGTGCAGAGCCAGCAAGTTTGTCAGCTCGTTCATTTCCCTCGACTCCCGTATGTCCCGGGACGAAGATGAAGGTGACTTTACGGACAACAGACTTCCGCAGCGATTCAGTCCACTGTCTACGTACAGATCCAGCTTCGACCTTCTGAATCATGCTCATTGAATCACTTAGTACACACACGTTGGTATAATGCTGTGATTCCAGCCATATGAAAGCCTGTGTAACTGCCATCACCTCCATCGTCATGCTGCTCGTGGTCATAGAGTGGGCACCACTGGATTCTTGAACGGTTCGGCCCGCCGAACGGGCTGTAAATGCCCACGCACTTCTCTGCTGCTTTACAACAGATCCATCTGTATAGATGAGCACTTCGGGGCTATCTGAGTGTTCATAGATGAGCGCGTTAACCTCTGCATTGACCGCGGCAGGGTTCTGCTCTCTGCACCGTCTGTCGAGTGTGATAATGCAGGATAAAGTGCACTTAAAAGCTGGAGGCACCGGCACCCATTCCTTGCCGGGGTTGATACTGGTAAGACTGCAGACCTGTCTGACGACATCTTCCGCCCGACCCATCCATGATTTGCCCCTCTTTAGCCTGTCACCCTTTTCTCTGAATATAGCGTCATGCAGAGGGTGCTGCTCATCTGCACTTATTTTTAAGTATGCACGAGCTCTCCAGATCTTGATCCTGTGTTCCATTGTCGGGAAGTCAAGGAGGTATCTCATTGCTACACAGCTGGTGTCTCTCGTGCAGCCCAAAATGATGCACATGGCTTCGTTTTGTACCTTTTCAAGTCTTCCAATCTGTGTAGGGCTGATAGTGAGGATGGCCAGGGCATACTCGATGCGTGAAAGCACAAGTCCTTGGAACAGAAGTAGTAGCAGTCTTTGCTCGATATTGGCAGTCGCCATGACTCTCATTGCTGACAAACCTTTTCGAGCCTTCGTTATAACATAATCGACATGATCTCTGAAGGACAGGCTACGATCAAGCCTCACGCCAAGATATGTCATTGACTGGGTTCTACTCAAAATGCTCCCATCCATTCTTACTGCCGGCAGGTCTGTTGTCACAATATGGTTATTTAGTGAGAATCATGTAACCGTTGCCTTTGCAGGGTTGACAAGGGCATCGGCATCAGCACACCATGAGGAAATTCGATCTAGTTCGCCCTGCATATCATTGGCAACCGCCTGTCTATCTCGACCTGTCGATACACGAGGATGTCGTCAACGAATGACAGAGTCCTACCCCTCCCGTCCAACCGTTGTTCAGTGATCGGCACCGTATACACGTTGAATAGTACTGGTGACAGTGGTGAACCCTGCGGCGATCCTGGACATGGTGAACCTATTTATATCTAGTCAAATGGATGATAATTCTTCAGCTGACAAGAATGAAAAGTGCTACAGACAGAAGGTCCAGAAATTAGCAGATTCAGGAAGTACCTACAGTTAGAGCTACAGTGTCTCTTATTGTACTGGCATTAGACATCAGCAATTGTAGTTGGCAGGCCCTCTTCTTCTGCTCTTGTACATGATGATCTGTTGACTGATGTTCTCACAGAGGACACAGACACAGTGAATGACAAGGCGAGGAGAGGAATGACGGAGAGTTAATGATAAAATGCACCCAGCATAACATCCTAAATAGTAATGGAACAGAACAGGATGATTGTTTTAATTTCATAAACTCATGTTACCAATCAGTGCTGCCTCAATTGTTTTAGTCTGCCTGGTTACTTTCCTGTTTATACCTTCTCACCTCCTCTGTCATTGCCTTTACTTACTTCTTCTGACACTGGGGTGATAATCCCCTTGACAGTTTAGAAGTGCTTATGCATGGAAGCATACTACATGTTCATCCTTTACTTACTCCGTCAAACAGGGTGGGGTGATGCCTTAATAACTACTACATCCCACATGTTGAATCCAAGTAATAATGTAAAGAAACATACATTAAATATTTTCACTCCAAAGTTAATAAAATTAACATATACTTGGTATGAATGTGGAGGTCTATGTGAAACATTCCTTATGAGGATTTACACTGCCTCTCATTCATTAACACACACACACACACACATATATATATATATATATATATATATATATATATATATATATATATATATATATATATATATATATATATAGAGTGAAAGAAAGAAGAGAGAACACAAAGCACTCATTCTTTCATTCCAACATCCATCTTCTTCTTTATTCGTTCACTTGAGTGCTGGGGTCGGGCTGTTAGCTTGACTGTGATTCGGTCAGAGTGCTAAATACATGGTCACAATGCGTTCGAATAATCACAGCAGTATAAATGCTGGACCAGTCATTGCTGCTAAACAGTTACACACACAATCTGTCTTCACGCCACGGACATATAAGATAAGAGGTAGAACCTTTCATCCTTCCGTCTCACATTCGCGTGTGTTGATGATTCGCTGTGGATTGGAACCAAGGCGACACATAGCACACAGATCATAGTTTATCTTGTACTAAACCTGCTCTGAACGCAGTCAGAAAGCTAGTAGGATTTAGACTCAAGAATAGGAAACAGTCTGGGCATAATTGAGCCTCTTTTCACAGCTTCAGACATAGTGTTTGTGCAGCAACTCTTCTGGAAACGATAGAGAGATGGAGTCAGATATCTACACCAGTGCTGGCACAGAGTAGCCATTTTGGGACCGGGAGAAAGTTGGCGGCTATCTTCGGATAGAAGAATATATATATTCATTAGTGCCGAAACTTACACACACACACTCTCATACACAAAGCTTTACCTGACCCATAAGGAATATAAACTCAGCCATAATTTAGTCTGAAGCATCCCCACGAATCAGGCAGAGGGACATACAGATCAAATGGACTCCAACTGAAATCACATCTGGTCTCTTGGACTGACGATCTGCATGTGCCAAATGTTAGCGTCTCTGGACCCAAAATGTTTCGCGGCGACGCGATTATTCTAGGTTAACCAATGAATAGAACAGGCTTAGACCACATGATCTGTCCATCATTGGGTGTCACAGCTATTAATAGTGCTGACGCTACATTCCTAGCATTCCAATGCTCCCTAGTGCAAACGCTTTTGGAGAGAAGTGTGTTTTTGTAGTTGTGCTGTGCAGAAGTGAACCAGACCGAGTGTGCAATATGCGACAGAGACGGAGCGCTTATGGGAATGCCCCGAATGCTGTGATTTCGTTTCCTCAATCAATCAATCAATCCTTGGCAAAGTGGTCAAGCCGTTTGACTCGGGCTCCGAAGGTTGTGGGTTCGATTCGGGCCGCGTCCTTCGGTTCATGAGTGAACTTTTTCAGAGACTCCCGTGGATCGTTGCTAGAGCTACGGAGTTCGTGCTTTGTGCGACGCTTTCCGCTCTGCGGAAAGAGACCGAGCCATATGGGATCAAACCCGATGCAATGAAGTCGACCCCATCGACTTTTAAGCGACTATTTTGTCTCTCCCTTGCAAATAACTCTAATAATTGTTGGTGCCCTTTTACAACGTTTTGTCGTCCCCAAAGAAGTACTAGTCGGGGATGCAACCCGAGCATTCCTCTGGTAAGCATGAACCCTAACCAATATGCTACAGTGGCTCAGGCACATTAAAACGCGAGAAACGATCCACATCACTGCAAACATCCGCAGCGAGGATTGTCATTCTCACACACAAGTACCGAGAGATACAATATATAATAGGTCCCGCGTGATAATCATTGCATCACTCTTAGAGTAGGGATCCCGTTTTACAACATGAGGCATGTAAGGTACATTGGGCTAGGCACATACTTATATCCAACTGGCACTCTATGGATGATGTGGTCAAACTCACGCCTTAACTTTCCCGGATATTTCCGAGTAGATTTTTTTGCTAGCTCGACCGTAGAGCCGAGGAGATAGAAAACACTGTGTCTCAAAGGAGACTCGAACGTATGGCCACCGGGACGGTAGGCAGGCGTACCGGCTACTGACTATATACATTCCCCTCCCACTGAAGGTCATTAATGTAAACATATATGCGGCTGGCAGCGCCCCGTCACTAGACGATTATTACATGAGAAACGGATTCAGTTGTAGTTGGTAACTACTGGAGACTGTAAGTAAGCTGAGGACGAGTGTGGGAGGCCACGTGGTCCCGCCCGAAACACAGCTGAGGGCGATTTGGAAGCAGACCATCTTGCGTTGTTTTACATACAATAGTATGAGTGCCGGTCGTTCAGAAAGCAATGGCAAACTACTGAATATAAACTTGCTCAGGAGTCATAAACATGCTGGGGTTGACTGCTACGTCCTGTAAAGGATATGCAACTGTGCTCACATCACAATGTTTTTGTTTTCTATGTGAATGTAACATGCACAATATATAACTGATTAACGAAAGATGAGTTTTTGGAGAGGCCGAATGTAAGACGGGCCTGCGTGCCCAGTGTATGACCATTTGAAAATAAATTTCGTTCGTTTGTTTATCTTAACCTGTGACGGTGTGCCGTCTGATCCAATACCGATGATCATTGGAGATGATACCATTCTCGGGTTCGTTATTCTGTAAACATCAACATCCTTCTTTGTTGATGGACAACCTGACACAGAAAGGGCATATTAGATTAAAACATTGTTTCATTGTTGCCATAAACTAGCTTATGGGAGAATCTTCACACTAGTATACCAGCCTATGGCCATGGTTTGTGCCCGTTATCTCCTATGGGTATTCGTAAAGAGAAGCGTGTACTTAGAGATTAATTTAGGACAGGTCAGGCAAGCCGATAGAAGTTTTAACTGTCTACACAGACGCCCAAGACGAGACTATGAGAGTTAAATGGAAGAAGAGAAGTAGAGGATCTCCTACATTACAAATATTTACCTCTCTGAGCGAAGCAGAGGTCGGCGGGACTAACTTGGATCGTCCTGCGGCTGAACGCTGACGACACTGCCTCTCTGATGATCACGTATGTGCTTGAAGAAGAACGAGAGTCCTGCAACAGAAATCCACGTCCATACAGCAGCTGCATTCACTGTGTTTCCACAGAGTATACGTCGGAGAAAAGAACAAATGCATCCATACTTCAAGAGTTGAATATTGAGGAGGGTTGGCTATTAAAGACGATAAAACAAAGAAAATTGAAGTATTTTGGTCACTTGAAACGTCACGAAAGTTTGGAGAGAACAATAATGGAAGTGTATATGCCTGGGAAGAGAGGAAGAGGAAGGCCAAAGAAAAGATGGGTGCAGGATGTAGCGGATGATCTCCAGATGGGTGTATCAGACGCGGGACATCTTGCTTATGATCGAGAGGTTTTTCGGAAGGTTGTTATCGGAGCGAGGTTCTGCAAAGAACATGCTACTGAATGAATGATACGTCTCCATAGCGTACCGTTGGGAGCAGGGGTGCATACTGGGCTTGTTTACCCAGACCTGTGGCCCAATTAACACCCAGCTGTGATGGAGGCAATGGCCCATGTTCAAACCCCGGCACTGCTAGGCCAATAGAATAGACTTCAGCTCTAGCAGTGGCGTAGTTTCAATCTGCAGCTGTGGCGGGACAGTAGCCCATGTTTAAATCCAAGTAGTAGTATGACAGTGGCTTAGGTTTAATCTCCAACATTGACAAGACAGTGGACCAGGTTTAATCTCCAACATTGACAAGACAGTGGACCAGGTTTAATCTCCAACATTGACAAGACAGTGGGCCAGGTTTAATCTCCAACATTGACAAGACAGTGGACCAGGTTTAATCTCCAACATTGACAAGACAGTGGCCCAGGTTTAATCTCCAACATTGACAAGACAGTGGCCCAGGTTTAATCTCCAACATTGACAAGACAGTGGACCAGTTTTAATCTCCAACATTGACAAGACAGTGGCCAAGGTTTAATCTCCAACATTGACAAGACATTGGACCAGGTTTAATCTCCAACATTGACAAGACAGTGGACCAGGTTTAATCTCCAACATTGACAAGACAGTAGACCAGGTTTAATCTCCAACATTGACAAGACAGTGGACCAGTTTTAATCTCCAACATTGACAAGACAGTGGACCAGGTTTAATCTCCAACATTGACAAGACAGTGGACCAGGTTTAATCTCCAACATTGACAAGACAGTGGACCAGGTTTAATCTCCAACATTGACAAGACAGTGGACCAGGTTTAATCTCCAACATTGACAAGACAGTGGCCCAGGTTTAATCTCCAACATTGACAAGACAGTGGACCAGGTTTAATCTCCAACATTGACAAGACAGTGGACCAGTTTTAATCTCCAACATTGACAAGACAGTGGACCAGGTTTAATCTCCAACATTGACAAGACAGTGGCCAAGGTTTAATCTCCAACATTGACAAGACATTGGACCAGGTTTAATCTCCAACATTGACAAGACAGTGGACCAGGTTTAATCTCCAACATTGACAAGACAGTAGACCAGGTTTAATCTCCAACATTGACAAGACAGTGGACCAGTTTTAATCTCCAACATTGACAAGACAGTGGACCAGGTTTAATCTCCAACATTGACAAGACAGTGGACCAGGTTTAATCTCCAACATTGACAAGACAGTGGACCAGTTTTAATCTCCAACATTGACAAGACAGTGGACCAGGTTTAATCTCCAACATTGACAAGACAGTGGACCAGGTTTAATCTCCAACATTGACAAGACAGTGGACCAGGTTTAATCTCCAACATTGACAAGACAGTGGACCAGGTTTAATCTCCAACATTGACAAGACAGTGGGCCAGGTTTAATCTCCAACATTGACAAGACAGTGGACCAGGTTTAATCTCCAACATTGACAATACAGTGGACCAGGTTTAATCTCCAACATTGACAAGACAGTGGGCCAGGTTTAATCTCCAACATTGACAAGACAGTGGACCAGGTTTAATCTCCAACATTGACAAGACAGTGGACCAGGTTTAATCTCCAAAATTGACAAGACAGTGGGCCAGGTTTAATCTCCAACATTGACAAGACAGTGGACCAGGTGTAATCTCCAACATTGACAAGGCAGTGGACCAGGTTTAATCTCCAACATTGACAAGACAGTGGACCAGGTTTAATCTCCAACATTGACAAGACAGTGGCCCATGTTCAGTCTCCAACATTGACAAGACAGTGGACCAGGTTTAATCTCCAATATTGACAAGACAGTGGCCCATGTTTAGTCTCCAACATTGACAAGACAGTGGACCAGGTTTAATCTCCAACATTGACAAGACAGTGGCCCATGTTTAGTCTCCAACATTGACAAGACAGTGGACCAGGTTTAATCTCCAACATTGACAAGACAGTGGCCCATGTTCAGTCTCCAACATTGATAAGACAGTGGCCCTCGTTCAAACCTCAACAGTGAAAAGCCAGTGTCTCACGTTCAAATTCCTGCAGTGGTATGATTCTGCTATTCAGACAGATAAGTTCTCAAGTAGATCAAATCTGATAAACTGGGCATCGGATAATTATAATAATTTTAAGGAAATTGCTTGAAAAAGAAGGGCCATGTAAAATGGAGCGTGTTTCTCAACCTTATTATCCAGAGACCTAGAATATCCACTTCACACCCAAGGACACCATCCGCAAAGAAACAATAACATAAAGTGTGCGACCTCAAACATGAAATTATATCATCACTTTGCAGTGGCTTAAAAGCTTGCTGGATGCACTTTGGTCATGCCATCAAATCCCCAAGGAAGCAGGGAATTTTATTTTTTTATTGACATGAGTTCCCACTTCGACCAAGCATAACATGCATACCAGGAAATGTTCTGAAAGGTACAGTCGGCAGTTTTGATCATGTCATCCATGGAGTGCCAACTGGTCCATCAAAATGTGGGGAATCACCAATTACCCTGTACACCTAAAAGAATAGACAAGGTTTCGATATTTTTACATGCTCCATTTAAAAAAAAAAAACCGCTTAAAAATCGACAGGGTCGACTTCATTGCACCAGGTTATTATCCCTTATGGCTCGGTCTTTTTCCGCAGCGAGGAAAGCTTCGCAGAAATCATGAACTTCGTAACTCCAGCTCAAGTGAGTAGATAATGCCTTTATAATCCATGTCTTGTGTTGATTTGATTTGATTTAACTTTATATTCAAAGGGTAACAAATTAGGCACGCAGGTCCGTCTTACATTTGGCCCTTCCAATCACTCAACTTTAGTTCATTAATGGGGGAAAAAATTGCCAAATGAATGTTGCAAACATAAACAATGCATATTACCTTGTTATGAGAGGCATACCATACCCACCCACCCATCTCCCACCCATACACATCCCCCAACCCATACACACATCCTCCAACAACCCACCAACACCCACACACCCCCAACCACTCAGCCAAACACACATCCCGCAACAACACATCCCCCACCCACACACATCCCCACACCGACCCATACATCCCGCACCACCCACCCACCAACACATTCCTCCACACACCCAGCCCCCACACACTCACATATCCACCACCCACACACACATCACCCACCCACACATATCTCCCCACCCACACACATATCCCCACCCAACCATACACACACATTTCAAGACCCATCCACACATCCCCACACACACATCCCTCGCATGCACATACATCCCCCACCAACCCACACATCACCCATACAACCACACACATCTCCCACCCACACACACCCCACAACCTACATATTCATCCCCACCCACCCACACATCGCCCACCAACACTCACGTTCTCCACCCATACACACATCCCTCCACACTCGTATCTCACCCACACACCTATCCCTCACCCCACACACACACATATCCCCACACGCCTACACACATCTTCATACATCCACCCGCACATCCCCCACCACTCATTCACATAACCACCCACACAACACCACCCACACCCACAAATCCAAATACACACCCCCACCCACACACATATCCCTCACCCATACACATATTCCCCCACTCACCCGCACATCTCCCCACCCATCCACACATCCCAACCCACCCACTTATGTTGTAACCTATAGCTAGCTGATTCATATCAGACTTACCGATGATGAGGGTCTGCCATGGCCTGATGGAGATATTGTGTTCCCAAACTCTCCCTTCTGTAATGATCGTTTCTCCCGTATTCTGTTCAGCGTCTGCCTAACCTGTTTATGTGACATTTAATAGTATTTAAAACACACTTTGTTGCTTAGACGAGGTCAATTGTTGACAATAACTCTATGGATTATACATGCTGAATACTAAAAGTAGTTTAATCGAGTAGGTCATGGCATTAACAAAGGTAATAGCTAGCTAGAGACACGTACGTACACCCAAGCATGTCTTCTCAGCGACTCTATGGGAGGGAGAGTGAGACCCAGATGAACTAGGCCTGAAGACAATGGTTGGAATCTATGAGAAGTTCAAAGCTGGCTAAGTTACTTCTGGTTGTGGCAGAATATGGGGGGGGGGGGGATATGGGGTATGAGTAAATGAAAGAGCAGATAGGATTGCGAGCTTGGCTGCTGTTGGGAGAGGAGGTGCGATGGACCAGGCTGGCATCTGGATCTTCCCCATCCAGACAGAACAGGTGAATGACACAAGGAATGGATATGGTTCTGAAACTGTGATCAGACTGCAAGATCATCGAGGCAAACAATATGACTCTAGGTGAGGACATCACGTGGGGAGTCGAAGGAGAATAGTCAAGTAACACAGAACTTTTGTCGTCAGTCGCTATAGGCGGAGGGAGATAATTATGACGAGATGTGAGCATTGAAGGGATGATAGCTGGATGTACAGCCAGGCTGCTCTGTTGAAGTGTTATCTAAGTAACATGTGAACAAACATATCAAAGAGCATGAGCTGGATAGTCTATACAAATATGTGGCTAGCACCGCAGACAAACGCACTTTAAGGCACTTTTCTTACATGCCCCTCACGCACACTATCACCCATATAAATATCATCAATGGAAGAATCATAAGCAATCTTAGGAATGCTGACATTACCGTGTTATTAGCAGAAAGCTAGCAAGAGCTACAACACCTAGTGGAACAAGTAAACAGGTATAGGCAGAATGTGGCTTAGATATTAACATAGAAGAAAAGAAAACTATGCTAATTAGCAATGGAAAGGAAAGGTCACCAATGAACATCACAGTAAACGGAGAGATACAAGAACAAGTAACAAGTTTCTCCTATCTTGAACATGTAATGACATGATGGCAGAAGTGAAACAGAAATCAAAAAGAGAATACGTATAGCCAAAAATGCTTTCAGCAGCATGAAATCAGTTGAGTTGTGTTGAGTTGAGTTGAGTTAAGAACCGACATCACCTCACTCAGGACATTCCCATACGTGCTCCGTCCCCTCGTTCAAACATGAAATGAATGCATGAAATCAGTATTAACATCTAAATCAAATCAAATCAAAATCAAATCAAATCAACTTTATTAGGGTCACAAATTGGGCGCGCAGGCCCGTCTTACATTCGGCCCTTCCAATCACTCGTCTTTCGTTCATCAAGAGCATTATACATTTACATAGGAAGAAAAATAAACATTGTGAAATGAATGTTGTAAACATAAACAAGGCTAAACATGGAGGAAAATGTGTACATAAAAAGTATGTGACGTAAAAGTAGTGATGCCAGCGCGTCGTCCCACACATACACACACACACACACACACACACACACACACACACACACACACACCACACCACACTCTCTCTCTCTCTTTCATTCACTCTCACTCATTCACTCACACACACACACTCTCACTCATTCACTCTCCCGTTCACTCATTCACTCTCCCGCTCACACTCTCCCGCTCACTCATTCACCCTCACGCTCACTAATTCACTCTCACTCATTCACTCTCCCGCTCACTCATTCACTCTCACTCATTCACTCTCCCGCTCCCTCATTCACTCTCACGCTCACTCATTCACTCTCACTCATTTACTCTCACGCTCACTCATTCACTCTCACTAATTCACTCTCACGCTCACTCATTCACTCTCACGCTCACTCATTCACTCTCACGCTCACTCATTCTGTCTCTCATTCACACTCACTCACTCTCACTCAAACTACAGTAATGAACATAAGTTTAGATTATACATGATAAAATCAAATGGTATTTAACTTATAATATGACAGATGAGAATACACAAACATATGGATTCGCCTGTTACATAGCATGCGTGTTACATGACATGCATCTGCTCAGCTCTCTCTCTCTCTCTCTCTCTCTCTCTCTCTCTCTCTCTCTCTCTCTGTATTCTTTCATATACACACACTCACACGCATGCGCGCGCTCACACACACACACACTAACACATCAACTCTCCCACTGTCTCACTCTCTAACACACAATCCTACACACACACACACACTCACTCTCTCAATCACACTCTCTCACACATACACGTACACATGAACGCATGCACGCACGCACACACTCCCTCACTCACTCTCACACATACACGTACGAATGCATGCACTGACACATTCCCCCACCATTTCTCGCTCAATCACTCTCTCCACACACACGCATGCACACACGCATTCACTCTCTCCCTCTCTCTGACACACTCTCTCTCTTTCTCTCTCTCTCTCTCTCTCTCTCTCTCTCTCTCTCTCTCTCTCGCTCCCACACGCACACACATATATAGTGAACAATTATAATGAACAATTATACTGAACAATTATACCAGTAAATGAATTATGGTGGCATATAGTCGGTATGGATTAAGTATTGAAAGAGTTTTCGGTTAAATGTGTAAGGACTCATTGGATTTTTCAGATCTGGAGGCAGATGATTCCATAAGTGAGCACCAGAATAGGCAAAACATGTTTTGTATAGGTCCAATCTAGGCTTTGAGACATGTAACAAATTTAGGCGCTTGCTGTTCATTGCATTAGATTGAATCAGCGGCAGAAGATACTCTGGGGTATTTTGAGATATAATTTTATTCACTAATTTGGCTTTGTTGAAAAGGAAGCGCTTTTGTAGTGGTAGAAGTCTTAGATGACTGTACAAATAGTAGTCATCTAAAGAGATTAACAATACATTAACAATCATAATTGTCAACTGTTACTTATATTCAACACTAGTGTACTGCGAGGTAGCATGGACATTGGAAAAAGCAGCTAGAAAGTCGCATAGAGACTTTGGAGATGTGGATATACAGAAGAATATGTCGTATTTCATGGAACCAAAAAAATCAAATACAGAGATTCTAGTAAATTTGGGAATGAAAAGAGAGTTGATGAAAGAAATTTAAAAAATAAAAAAAAGAGGCACGTGAAATATTTCGGCCTAGTTAAAAGACATAATAATCTTATAAAAACCCTACTGGAGGGTAAGGCTGAGGGCAAGCGAGCAAGAGGCAGACAACGATACAAGTGTGAAGATAGCATCAAGAGATGTACGAACATTAGCCGGACAGAATGTACAGTCAATGGGAGATGACAGTGTTGGAGAACCATTGCAGCCAACCATCATTGTGCAGACGGCATCTGATATATATATATATACTAGCTGACCCGGCCCGGCTTCACCCAGTCCCTGGTGGGGAGCATCTCATTTAATTCATATAAGTAGTCATATAAGCTCTCCCGTTCCCGACTATCTGTCTGTCTGTCTGTCTGTCTGTCTGTCTGACCCGGCCCGGCTTCACCCATTCCCTGGTGGGGAGCATCTCATTTAATTCATATAAGTAGTCATATAAGCTCTCCCGTTCCCGACTATCTGTCTGTCTGTCTATCTGTCTGTCTGTCTGACCCGGCCCGGCTTCATCCAGTCCCTGGTGGGGAGCATCTCATTTAATTCATATACGTAGTCATATAAGCTCTCCCGTTCCCGACTGTCTGTCTGTCTATCTGTCTGTCTGTCTGACCCGGCCGGGCTTCACCCAGTCCCTGGTGGGGAGCATGTCATTTAATTCATATAAGTAGTCAAATAAGCTTCCGTTCCCGACTATCTGTCTGTCTGTCTATCTATCTGACCCGGCGTGGTTTCGCCCAGCTCCTGGCGCACAGTAACTTAAAAGAATGTCCTTCCACACACCATTCATTATTTTTAATGAAAACTGTTTTTAATCACCGACATGACAGTTGATAAGTTCTTTAAGCAGAAAAAGATGGGTTACAATGTTATGCATTATGCATTATTTTTATGAAAACTTTGAAAATGCCTCAAAGATTATATCATTATTTATTATAACTCATATGCCTGAAAATAACTATAGGCAAAGAGTTTAACAATAGTGCAAGTAAGTCCAACAATATGACTATAAAGTATATAGAAATGTTATTGAAAGTTATGTCCTTTGAAATAACTTTTCTAGAGTGAAGTCCCCCTGCTATATAGAATTTATATAATGAAAAATGAAAAAGTAAATGTTATTAAATAAGTAGAAGATTTTACACTAAGAAACTATTATAGTCGGTTGCACAGGAATGAAAGGAAGACGTGTAGAAAATTTCATCTCAATCGGATGTACCTTTATCGAACGCATCCAATACAAAGCTACCCACAAACACACAAAACTACAAAACCACATACACTCTGTTTTATAGATATAGATATGTGTGTGTGTGTGTGTGTGCTTGTGTGTGTGTGTGTGTGTGTGTGTGTGTGTGTGATGCCACGTTGCTGTGCAATTCGTTATGTATGTATATTTACTACTTACGTTAGTTATGAACTTAAGTTAAAGAGATAATTGGCTAAGGATGGCATGTATTACACGAGCATAAATGTTTCCTCCACAAATTGACTATTCTAAGTATTGAGACATGCCTTGTTTCCAGATTGATTGTTCTAAGCATTGTGACATGCCGTGTTTCCAGATTGATTGTTCTAAGCATTGTGACATGCCGTGTTTCCAGATTGATTGTTCTAAGCATTGTGACAAGCCGTGTTTCCAGATTGATTGGTCTATGTATTGTGACATGTCTTGCTTCCACATTGATTAGTCTATGTATTGTGACATACCGTCTTTCGAGTTACAGTCATATTTTGAAAGACATAAGCATTAACCCATGGTGTCTTACCTCTTTGTTGAACACGCAATGCAGCATAAAAATGAAAAATCCCTGAAACAAAAGAGTTAATGAATTGACAGACAAGAACCTTTACTCAAATAGTCGTTAAACTATCAACTGATTCAGTTCCAAGGGATGATTTATCGTCTTAGGCATCTTCCCGTATCTACCATGGGCTTACGTATCTTCAAAATGTTGTCCTTGCGTTACAATACAACATGTCTCTTCCACATTAACAACATCTAAGCCCTAACTGTGACACATCCCTACTTCCCATTTTCCGCCGTCCAGTTTTGCTTTTTCCAGCCTTATTTTCCATTTGGCCCCGTTTCTGTTAAAGTACACTAGGAGTTTCTAATGTTGTCTTATGTTTGAGGGGTCGAGGAACCCAGAGGAAGTACCAGAGTACGGTGTCATGAACAGGCACGTAAAACGAATATGGCAACGAAGACGAACGCATAGCAAGCGTCAGCAATGAGGCGACAGAGGCGAAGGCCAGGAAAGAAGCTGGCTTCCCACGACCAATAGTGCCAGGATTTGCGTGAGGGCATCAAGCATCGGGTGCACAAGGCTCTCCTCCCAGGGGATGGGTAGCTTGGGAGAAGATATTTCACAAGTATGGGAAACGGCACAACGCAAGACAACGCTGGGAAAGAGCAAAGACCGAGCATCTTAAATACACAGCAGGAGAAAGGCACCTGAAGTCATGATCCGGGCGCACCCGCCCTCAGAGAGAATCAAGAAAGGAAAGGGCTGAAACATTCTGGGATGGGGGGAGTATTTCTGACGATCAAAATCCCCCTGTCGTGCTTGCTCCACGGCGGAGATTTTATTACTTCTCCTGGTCGTGTTTCTCTTTGAGCTTCCATGCATTATGTCAAGATAGAAGGTAGCAGTTAAGTTCCAATGTTTACGTCTTTTGGCGTATTGGGTAAATAGTAAGGAGTGTGTCCCTTTTCATGTTTTAAGACGTATTAGGAATACGACATTGGACCCATACATGTACCCATACCGGGACCTGGTGGGTGATGACATAAAAATCATGCGAGTCGTGTTACTTCCCAGGAGCTTTACCCGAGATCAGTTTTAACTGTGTGGACCTAGAACCTCTGACAAGCCAAAAGCGGACTACAATCTTGACATGCACAAGCGCTAACCACTATGCCACCAAGACTCCGATTACTCATACCCTTTGTATTGTGAGAGACACATATTTCTTAATCTCCTCCATGCACTGAAATATGTAAAATAATACTTTTCTGTGTTCGAAGTCGTAATCAATATAATTATTGAGTAATTCCCGGGCATAAGATTACGCTGACATATATTTCTATAAAGTGGGGAGAAGAATTGCAAAATATGGAGCTCATGGAACGAACTAGACAAATAGCAGTGAACTAAAAGGTGAAGGAAAAACGTTGGTAATGTATCCATCCATCCATCGTGTGCCATGCCGATAAACGCGGGCGGTCATGTACTATCATGTCACTCGATCACCAGAGTCTGTGTTCCTGTCTCGACCATGCCAAGTGGCCAAGCCATCCAGGTATTTACTTCTCTGTCTTCCTCTTGGTAATGTATAGGAAACACTTTAAAAAAACACATCTGAGAATAGTTTAACTAGAAAGACCTTTGTCTGGAATCCACAGAGCAAAATACTTAGAGGAAGACCTAAAACATATGAAGAAGAGAAGCAGACAGATGATGATTACTATAAGGATGAAAGAATAAATGAGCGCTTAAAGAAAACGCACAACAGATGTGTCGACAACTGAGACTACTTTGGTTGATATCGGTAGTTTGTCTTGCAAGAGAAGCCGTGCAGTGAGGAGACGGTTCCGCGGTTAAGCTGAAATCATTGCAAGGAGAAGCCCGCAATTATTATCATGACGCCAGGGTTTCATGACATAGTTGCTTGTCTAATTGACTACAGAACATTTTACTGAGAGGTCTGGATATGCGTACATTTAAAGTTACTTGCATGATCTTTACATCACGTCGTAATCAACCCCAACATTTATTGGTTGCTTTTTTCATTTACTAACATAGTATATTACCTGTCTAGTTAGAGAATGTCTTACCTGTTTTCTCTATAAGTCTTGTTCTAGTATTCCTTACAAGTACAAGTATAGTTATAGAATCTCTTACATTTACAAATCTATTTATACAATCTCTTCCAATTCCAATTCCAATTTTCAAAACAAAAATTCAAAATTCGATCTCGTCTAACCTGCTTCCTCAGAGGTGGTTATTGTTGAGAGCCGTGGTTTTTGTGGGTATTTAGCCCTGATTCTTGTCTTGTGTGCTCTTACAAGTGAGTCCTCCCTCGGATTGGTTGCATGAGCGTTTGTGTCTGTGACGTCAGCTGGGGGTTGGTCGGCGGCTATCCTTTGTGCATGTTTCCTCTTGTGGTTTTCTTGTTTTGGTGCAGGCTCCTGGTTCGCCTGGCTTGATTGGATGCAGTCCTTATAAGGACTTTTCTCTTACCTGTACAAATCTATTTATACAATGTCTTACTTGTGCAAATCTAGTCCCACAACGGCTTACCTGTAAGGTATTGAGGATAGCAAACAGGTATTGGAAAATGATCACCTTCTCGTTGACAGCAGCAAGACCAAATACCCACGTCAGGCCCAGGAGAGGAAGAAGCAGCAGTGTGGCTTTTATTCCAGCCCTGAATGTTGGGCAAAGTAGTGTCCTGAATTAATTGTCTGAAGTATCATCTTGAATCTTGGACAAAGTAATATCCTGAATATAATTGTCTAAAATAGCATCATATGAATGGTGAACAAAGTAGTATCCGGAACGTAATTGTCTGAAGTATCATCATGTGAATGTTGACAAAGTTAAAAATTTAGTTGCATATCCTTTACAGGACGTGGCAGTCAATGCCAAGATGTTTTGTTGTTGTGATCTTTTCGCAAATTTACGTTCAGTAGTTTGCTTCCTGAACGACCGACCCCATCCCATTTCGTAAAAAAAAAAAAACCAACGCAAGGCGGTCTGCTGTTAAATACCTGCAGCTGTATTTCGAACGCAGGCATATGGGATTACAAACTGCTCCACGGAGCCGGCAAAGTAGTATCCTGAATTTAATTGCCTGCAGTATCATCAGATGAATGTTGCACGCAAGTCAAATATATATATATATATATATTGCTAACTAGGCAATCGTGACAAACATTCAATGTTATTATTTATTTTTCTGGTTCATCTTACTTGCAACATTCAAATAATGTGTGTGTGTGTGTGTGTGTGTGTGTGTGTGTGTGAGTGAGTGTGTGTGTGTGTGTGTGTGTGAGTGTGTGTGTGTGAGTGTGTGTGTGTGTGTGTTGTTTTTTTTAGTCATATATGACTGAGCTACCGTATGACAGTAGAAGGTACTATCTGCTTTCTATTAGCACCGAAAGTTGGTACTACTCTGACCAAACACGACACTCCACATTGTGCCAACGGTTTTGGACGGAGGGGCGCAAGTATGAGAGTACAAGCCCTTATACTAGTGAGAGGAAATGCAACCTAAAGACTAATGGCGGGGCAGAATAGGCATAAACTTTGGAAGGCAACTGGTCTAGAATCGAAACTTGGACAAGCAAGCAGTAAGAGTATTGCTTTGCTGATCTGGAAGCTTAGTTTAATTTAGTTTAGTTTAGTTTAGTCGTTGGATCAACATCATGGCACACGGTTTAACCTATAAGTGCTCCGTTTTCCTCCTAACTCAAATCTGAGTCTGGAGAAACTCAGCTCAATGCACGAACTCCGTTGCATCGGCGAGGATCCTGAAATACTTTGGGTAGATTTTTAACTCGAAATTTTGCCCGGACAGCGCCGTTAGGCTACTCTTTTTCGATTTCCAACTGCCAAGGGATGTTTTTATATGCGCAACAATACACATGGGCGTCCGATCTCACTACCCAGAGACCAGGGGGAATGTTATTACTGGAAGCCCAGGTGGATTTTTAAAATAAATCCCGGTCCTCACCGGGGCCTGAACCCGGGACCTCCAGCACTCGAGGCGGACACCATACTTCGAGACCACTCAGTCCCCCTTATCCGGAAGATCCTGAAGATTCGGCAGCTTGTCTTGTCCCAGATGTACAGGTGTTGCCTTTCCGCTCGAGTAAACTAGGCCGAGAGAGGGATCATGCTGCATGAGCAATACATTGTCTTTACAATTCAGCCAAGGCTTTGAGCTATGGAGAGGGATAACTCCATCCCTGGTGCCCGCCATGGGTTGTGGTTATTATGCCTTTCTTGAAGCACAATGTAAACATCGTCTGCCAAAACGGCAAGGTGCCAGTAACACACACACACACACAAACACACACACACACACACACATACACACAAGTACATAACAACCATACCAACAACAACAAATCATCACCTGATATGATCATAATCGCTGTTCTTATCCATCCTGGCTGAAGTGACCACAATTCTGATGACAACTGCTAAAATGACAAAGTTGACCTGCAGATGTCAAATACAACCACGAATCAACTAGAGAGGATATTTTCAAAGAGACATTATTCAGTTCAAAGTATTAAACAAAAGGGGATTGGAGAAATCATGACTGAAGTTGTTTTCTCTTTCCTTGTGTTTCTTTCATTCTCTCTCTTTGAACTCAAGTGTAGTCCATACACATGCTGCTGCTTCCAGTGCACTGGTCGGATCTTTGCGTGTGTATTAGCTCAGCTCTCCTTATTACCAGTGTGTCTCGCCACAATGCGAACCCACTCTGGCTTCAGAGGTAGTTGTAATTTACGTCCTGAGTCAAGGACGAGAAGTCAACATTTTAGTCCAGCTGACCGACATGGAGATTGAACTCTCTACCTCAGTATCAGCACACCGGAAGTTTAAGAGCGAGTTCTCTTATCCATTCGGCCATGCCGACTTCCACTTAAGGTGGTAAAGGTAAAAAAAAGAAAGAAGTAAAATCAAGATAGTCCACGCGGGGAGGTAAGCCGGTCAACAGATGCCTGAAGAAGTCAGATGTGTCTACACGGGGAGGTAAGCCAGTCAACAGATGCCGGAAGAAGTCGGATGTGTCTATACGGGGAGGTAAGCCGGTCAACAGATGCCGGAAGAAGTCGGATGTGTCTACAAGGGGAGGTAAGCCGGTCAACAGATGCCGGAAGAAGTCGGATGTGTCTACAAGGGGAGGTAAGCCGGTCAACAGATGCCGGAAGAAGTCGGATGTGTCTACACAGGGAGGTAAGCCGGTCATCAGATGCCTGAAGAAGTCGGATGTGTCTACACGGGGAGGTAAGCCGGTCAACAGATGCCGGAAGAAGTCGGATGTGTCTACACGGGGAGGTAAGCCGATCAACAGATGCTGGAAGAAGTCGGATGTGTCTACACGGGGAGGTAAGCCTGTCAACAGATGCCGGAAGAAGTCGGATGTGTCTACACGGGGAGGTAAGCCGGTCAACAAATGCCGGAAGAAGTTGGATGTGTCTACACGGGGAGGTAAGCCGGTCAACAGATGCCGGAAGAAGTCGGATGAGTCCACCCGGGGAGGTAAGCCGGTCAACAGATGCCTGAAGACGTCGGATGTGTCTACACGAGGAGGTAAGCCGGTCAACAGATGCCAGAAGAAGTCGGATGTGTCTACACGGGGAGGTAAGCCGGTCAACAGATGACTGAAGAAGTCGGATGTGTCTACACGGGGAGGTAAGCCGGTCAACAGATGCCGGAAGAAGTCAGATGTGTCTACACGGGGAGGTAAGCCGGTCAACAGATGCCGGAAGAAGTCGGATGTGTCTACACGAGGAGGTAAGCCGGTCAACAGATGCCGGAAGAAGTCGGATGTGTCTACACGGGGAGGTAAGCCGGTCAACAGATGCCGGAAGAAGTCAGATGAGTCTACACGGGGAGGTAAGCCGGTCAACAGATGCCGGAAGAAGTCGGATGAGTCTACATGGGGAGGTAAGCTGGTCAACTGATGACGGAAGAAGTCGGATGAGTCTACACGGGGAAGTAAGCCGGTCAACAGATGCCGGAAGAAGTCGGATGAGTCTACACGGGGAGGTAAGCCAGTCAACAGATGCCGGAAGAAGTCGGATGTGTCTACACGGGAAGGTAAGCCGGTCAACAGATACCGGAAGAAGTCGGATGAGTCTACACGGGGAGGTAAGCCGGTCAACAGATGCCGGAAGAAGTCAGATGTGTCTACACGGGAAGCTAAGCTGGTCAACAGATGCCGGAAGAAGTCGGATGTGTCTACACGGGGAGGTAAGCCGGTCAACAGATGCCGGAAGAAGTCGGATGTGTCTACATGGGGAGGTAAACCGGTCAACAGATGCCGGAAGAAGTCGGGTGTGTCTACACGGGGAGGTAAGCCGGTCAGCAGATGCCGGAAGAAGTCGGATGTGTCTACACGGGGAGGTAAGCCGGACAACAGATGCCGGAAGAAGTCGGATGTGTCTACAGGGGGATGTAAGCCGGTCAACAGATGCCTGAAGAAGTCGGATGTGTCTACACGGGGAGGTAAACCGGTCAACAGATGCCGCCGGAAGAAGTCGGATGTGTCTACACGGGGAGGTAAGCCGGTCAACAGTTGCCAGAAGAAGTCGGATGTGTCTACACGGGGAGGTAAGCCTGTCAACAGATGCCGGAAGAAGTCGGATGAGTCTACACGGGGATGTAAGCCGGTCAACAGATGCCGGAAGAAGTCGGATGTGTCTACACGGGGAGGTAAGCCGGTCAACAGATGCCGGAAGAAGTCGGATGTGTCTACACGGGGAGGTAAGCCGGTCAACAGATGCCTGAAGAAGTCGCATGTCTCCACCCGGGGAGGTAACCCAGCTTACAAATGCCTGAAAAAGTTGGATGTGTCGGCCGAAAGGTGCAAATATCGCAGTTCTGCTGTAAACAGGCATAACGCAATTACGTCTAATTACGTCTAAAACAACATTCGGACGAATGCAGAAGACCAATCAAGACAGACTGGCAATATAAAGAGACACAACTGCTTATTAAAAGATATCTTGTTCTTTCTAAGTTTATCTCCCTTTTGGACAAATGAGTGAGAAACAACTACATTGGGAATATAATATAATGTAATATAATATAATATAATATAATATAATATAATATAATATAATATAATATAATATAATATAATATAATATATACTATTTTTTTAAGAATCTCTTTTATTGCATTATAATTTTTCCATAAGTGCCACACTGGCCATCTTTTCTTCCCAAACAGGGATAATATTAGCACTGTGCAGGAACTCTGTAGTACCAATGTGTGTATAGGCAATTCACAATTAATGGAAACATTTCACGTGGCTTGGTTTCCTAATTCAAAATGGTGACATCGTTCCTGTTTACTTTAAACAATATAAAATAACACGACGTTATGCAGCTTTACAGAACATGTTGACGGGGAACAGCGACTAGTCCTTTATCATCAAACAAGCACAACATATAAGCACGGGGAAGACACTACAGTGACTACATTAAGGCATGATAACCGTTTCTGCCCCGTCTTTATCTGTTGTTTTTGAGTATTTCTTTGCTGTTGAGGAATAGTCGCCACAATCTCCTATGCCTTCCGTCATTATAAGAACATTATCTCAGCATTAATTACATTAATTAACTTCCCCCTTAATAATAATAATAATAATAATAATAATAATAATAATAATAATAATAATAATAATAATAATAGTAATAATAATAATAATAAACCCGTAGTATAACAGCAAGAATACATATCTTTTATATTGCTGTTGTTCTCAGTTAGCCTCGAACGATGTCTGGATGAAATAATATATGAAATGGAGTGATAGAAGGGCAGCAATTCTCAACCATTGGAAAATAAAGTTTCTTCCTTCGTTCGTTTGTTAGTGTTTTCATTAAGTTCTGTAAAGCCACATCGTCGTGTTATTTTTACTGTTTACATTTCCACAGCTTTGCCGCAGTTGCACGAATCATGTTTACTCTAAAGACATCAGACACATATTAAAATGAACATGAATACTGACTTACAATAATGATGGCCATGGCTGGTCCCACAAACGCCCAGATTGTAGACCGTTGGATGGACAACCAGCAGCTGGAGAAGATCGATATATGTGGGTTACATGGATTATGTCAGAACATCAGGAATACGATGCTAGTGGCATACATGTCGAGAGTCCTGGGCACTCAGTGCCTGATGTGGGCACGATCACACCGGACACCTTTACTTGCAAGCCATTCCTGGTAGCCATTTTAGGCTGTGTCGTCCCGGGAGTCCAGTTTAATTTTAAGACTTGGAATCCGCTCTTATGAGGGTGGGACCCATAGACCACCAAACCCACGTGCGTGCGTCTAGCCTCTACACCACCGCGACTCCCTCCTCTATTGAAGGTGGCTCATATTTTAAGAGGAGCAGATATCAGAAGCATTATGTTACAATGATAATGATTATTTACGCTTGTTTTAAATAAAAGTGAAATAAGATCAAATATTGCATTAACCAACCATTGGTTTCATGATAATCAAACTCTCCTTACATGAAGTAACGTCAATACTGAGCTTTAAGCGCTAATAATCCCAATTTACATCTTACCCGTATCACTATACTGAAACTTTGACTCTAAACAGAAGAGACCAAAAGAATTGTAAGCCTTTGAGATGTTGTTTTAGTGCAATATGCAAGGAATAAATTCGACAGAAATGAAATCCAGTTAAAATATTCGTGACAACATTGGGGAAAATATACAAATGTTGAGAATCGTACAAAGAAGAAGATTGCTTTGGCTTGGTCACAAGTTGTTACTGAGTGGACAGGTCCAGTGACAGAGAAATAGAGAAAGTCTTTAGATATACAATATCAGACAAGCATACAACAACATTGGCGCGCAGAATTTTGTCTCGGCATCTGACAAACCTAGAACACAGTGGACGATAGTGATTGGTGATTCTATAGCAATGAATTTGTACATTAGTAACACGCTTCATACTGTACAGCATTTAAGGCACAAACGACTCTTTCTATCCACTCTTTCTACATGCGACTCTCATATCCCTGACAATAGATGTGATATCATTATCACATTCGTTGATACTGTTGGTTGTGTGGTTGTCTTTAAAAAGATCCATTACATCTAGGTCGTCACAACTAAATGTACTGATCTTACATTTTATTCGCAGCATCGATCCCATGATATCCAACAACTCGATCGTTAACAACACGATATCCGAAACTGTATCCGAGTGATGCATTCCTCTATGCAGGTCACCTCCGGCACCAGGTCTTACAAGCATATATTTCTCATGGTAGTTGAGATGAGCATAGATGTTGGTGTGGGTACCAAGGAGATGTCCAAAGATAAACTGGACCACTTAATTAATTTCTTCATGATCTTCAGTCTTGCTATCTTTCTTTTCATATTTCTACAACATACGAACTGTCCCAGAATTAAAGTTACTTTCTTTTTTTTTTTCTTATCTTCACAATCACTGCCTACTACAGATCAATGCATACTGACAGCTTTTTTCTGAGTACGTCTTCTCATGTAATCTGATGCAATAATTCAATACTTTGCTCTCATATATGTGGTAGTGATCAAGACATGAGCTTCTGCGCCTCTATCGGTATCCTCCTGTACCCGGAATCCCATCGTCAAAGAAGCTCTAGAAGGACGCATTTCATCAGTCTGCAAATGACTTCCCATCTAAATCCCAGTCAACTCCAACTAGACCCAATTGTTACGTTAACCCCAACATCGTAGCTGCTTCCAGAGAACTCCACCGTCACCTCAACATCCTCCATCGGATCCAGGCACCAAGCAGGTCTTCCAGGAGAACCCCATAGCTGTCTACAGAAGGGACCATATCTACAAGGACAACTAGTCGCTGACTTCCCAAACATACATCACTTCTCATGGGTACAACCCGATTCAAACGGACTAGATGTAAAACATGTCGTTCTGTCAATCCTACCCCATTAGCGAATTTACTGCACGTCATGTTTCAAACTCATGTAAAATAAAGAAGCGATTCCATAAATCCTGTTAGTGCCTTCAGTTGCACAAGATGTAACACAGCAATCATCGGTGAAATAGACGTAAAGTTGGCGAATAGATCTCGTTAACATTTCATGGACAAACTTAAGGAGACTCCCAAACCCGTTTTATCCCACTTTAACACCACCAACTCTTCAGGCCGTTTTGTCAGCCCCTTAATAAAAGCCTTGTTCTAGCAACCAAACCACATTATTATTCTTGGCAAACCAATTCATTTACAAACTTGGAAAAACTAACTTCTTTACACGCTGGGGAAAACTGATTCAGAAATTGGTTAAAACTAACTCATTGACAAACTATGGAAAACACATTTACAAACTAGGGAAAACTATCTCATTTGCAACCTATTGGAAACTAACTCATTTACAAACTGTGGGAAACTAACTCGTTTACAAACTGGAGGAAAACTAACTAATTTACAAGCTGGGGAAAACTAACTCATTTACAAACTGGAGTTTCTCCTAGATTCTAAATTCCAGATTTCTAAATTCTCCGTGATACTCGGATTATGAAAAAGGTTATTTCTGTGATGGGATGGGCCCATGTTTCGGACATACGCACGTAATGTTGGGAATCTATGGCTATACGCATGGACAACTGGACAGACATATGACAAGATGCTTTATAAAGACAAGGCTCTTCTGATAAACAATTGAATAGCCATACCTGGTATTAGTTCCATAGCCGTCCCAGTCGACCACAGCAGAGATAGCCACAAGTAGCAGCGGCAATCCTAGTGGGAAACAATAAACGATAGAAACATAAAGTACAGACGTACTGCTCGTGGTAAAACCGACAGAAATATAATGTTTGGGGTAATACTTGAGGGATTTTTTAAAAAAACCGGCTAAAACGTAATTTACAGTAATCCTTGTAAAAAACTTATAGAAACAGAATTTAAAGGAAGTCCTTAAGAAAAAGAAAGGTAGAAACATAATGCACAGATGTAACCCATGTGGGAAAACCGAGTGAAACATAATGAACGGGTTTTCCGGGTGAACAAAAAAAAAAAGAAGATAGAAATATAATATACAGGGGTAATTTTTGTGAAAAACAAACGATAGAAACAAAAAGTGCAAGTACTCCTTATTGAAAAACCGATAGAAACATAATAACATGTCATTCGTGTGATAATACCGACACTAACATACTTTCATTAATATAATACTCTCATAGCGACAAATGCAGGAAAAATGCCGTAAACAGAATCAACCACTGTTTATTGCCTTGATCGACCTCACAAAGGCATTCGATTTGGTCAGTCGTGAGGGTTTGTTCAAGGCACTAAAGAAGATTGGCTGCCCACCAACTCTTCTGTCCATTGTGGAATCGTTCCACACAGGCATGAAGGGTACAATCAAGTTTGATGGTGCAACTTCAGAAGAGTTTAAAATCAAGAGTGGAGTTAAGCAAGATTGTGTACTAGCTCCCACCCTCTTTGGATTATACTTTTCACTTCTACTGAAATATGCCTTTCGTGATCAGGATGGTGGTATATACATTCACTCACGCTCAGATGGCGGCCTCTATAATGCTCAGAGATTGAAGGTCAAGACCAAAATTAGGAGGGTACTGATCAGAGAGTTGCCTTTTGCAGATTATGCTGCAGTTACGACCCACTCTGGGGAAGAATTACAATGTCTACTATCTGCATTCTTCAATGCTTGTTCTAAATTTGGTTTAACAATTAGCAAAACAAAGACACAGATTATGTCACAAGGTGCACATGGGGTACCATCAATCTTTATTGACAATGCCGAACCAGAGATGTTAGACCATTTTACACATTTAGGATCAGTGGTATATAGCAAATTATCCCTAGATCAGGAAATCAACATCCGGATTGGTAAGGCAGCAACAACAATGAACAGGTTAAGAAAAAAAAGTCTGGGAGAACAGGAAGCTTACTGCCAAAACAAAAGTCTTTGTCTATCAAGCCTGTATCCTTAGTACTCTTCTTTATGGCAGTGAAACCTGGACAACTTACTCACGCCAAGAGAAACGTTTAAATAGCTTTCATATCTGTGTATATTTCATGTCTGCGAAGAATTCTTGGTATTAAGTGGCAAGACAAAATCACAAATACTGAAGTGTTGGAAAGATCAGGTTGTGTAACGGTTTATTCCATGCTCAGTCTTCGTAGACTTAGATGGATAGGACATCTTAGGAGGATGGATGATGGTAGAATACCAAAGGACATCTTTTTTGGTGAATTACAGATGGGTAAGAAATCTCAGGGTCGGCCTCTACTACGATACAAAGATGTGTGTAAACGGGACATGATTGATACAGGCATTGATAATGCACATTGGGAGCAAGTCGCCGCTGAACGTGTTGCATGGAGGGCAAACATCAGAAATGGAATAAAGACAAAGGAGAAAATTATTGCAGATACGTCACACACCGAGCGTGTGTGACTTAAGATGGTGCATGATGGTGGAAATGACCACGTGTTCACATGCACCCACTGTGAACGAACATTTACAGCGCGAATTGCCCTTATCAGTCGCATTCGCTACCACCATGGGTAAAAGTTATTATGCCTTTTTGAAGCACAAACTATCGTCTGCCAAGACGGAAAGGTGCCAATATAACATAATTTACAGAGGTAATCCGTGTTATAATACCCATAATAACATAATGTATAGAGGTAATCCGTGTTATGATACCCATAGTAACATAATGTATAGAGGTAATCCGTGTTATAATACCAATAGTAACATAATGTATAGAGGTAATCTGTGTTATAATACCCATAGTAACATAATGTATAGAGGTAATCCGTGTTATAATACCCATAGTAACATAATGTATAGAGGTAATCCGTGTTATAATACCTATAGTAACATAATGTACAGAGGTAATCCGTGTTATAATACCCATAGTAACATAATGTATAGAGGTAATCCGTGTTATAATACCCATAGTAACATAATGTATAGAGGTAATCCGTGTTATAATACCCATAGTAACATAATGTATAGAGGTAATCCGTGTTATAATACCCATAGTAACATAATGTATAGAGGTAATCCGTGTTATAATACCCATAGTAACATAATGTATGGAGGTATTCCGTGTTATAATACCCATAGTAACATAATGTATAGAAGTAATCCGTGTTATAATACCTATAGTAACATAATGTATAGAGGTAATCTGTGTTATAATACCCATAGTAACATAATGTATAGAGGTAATCTGTGTGATTAAAGAGGTTCCCTATTTCCAGAATGTGTCGGCCCATTATCTTCCGGACGCTCTCTGGCGAGGGCTCACACGTGTTATGACACCGGGTGACTTTCTCCTTCAATACGTTTTTACCATGTTTCGAGACGTTGAGCTGATTTTCTGTTGTCCCACAACTGTGTATTGTGGTTGCTCCCAAGCCACGCTTCCATCGGTGAGGCAGTATCGTGCACCCAGTTCTCCGCCCTAACCTATATCTTAGCACTTTCGGCCGTGAGTAGCCAGCTTCCTCCAAATGATACCGAATTGGAAGATGTGTACTACATTATACAAGTGTTGTGAATATATGCAACTCATATTACCGCATGTTTGTGAATTATGGAGTCGAATAACATGATAAGTACTACATTATACAAGAAGTGTGAAGATATACTGGCTATATAATCGTATGTCTGTAAATCGTAGGATATGAATCACAAGATTAGGTAGAAACTAGAGGTCCCAGACTTGTACTTCTTTTGTAGATTGATAGCTTTCCCAAGAACTGCTAAACATAAGACAAATGTCGACACGCTGCACTAGGCTCAGGGGTTAGCGAACGCAGCTGTATAATTCCTCGAGGGTTCGAAATCTGCCGCAAGCAGATCGCTTTGAGTTGATTTCGATGGTATGAATATCGCTGGTTCAGAAAGCATCAGCGAACTAAGGAAAGTAAAATTACCTGGTAAATCACAAACAGGCTGCTGTTGATTTCAACGTCATGTAAAATAGCGTTCATCTAACCTGACAGTAGGTCAGTTTACAAGGACAACTAACTATACACGCTAGCAGAAGATAGTGGTCAGTTGTTGTCCACCCTCTGAGAACCTCTCTCTGGTGAAGGTGTTACCAATGCAATAGGTAATCCCGTATACTGTTTTCGAAACACAGCTCCTAGGGATTTGAAAGTAGACGCCCTGCGTTGGTTTACATACAATGGTTTGAGTGCAGTCTTTCAGAATGCAATGGCAAGCTATTGAACGTAAACTTGCCCAAGAATCGCAAACAGCCAAAGAATGCTGGAGTTGACATGTCCCGTAAAGGATATGCAATTAACTTTAGCTATGAGAACAGGGGATTGGTATGCCGTTGTGACAGCCACCCCGATTGGAACCAATAGAAGCACGGGTGGACGGAGGAACTAAATACAAGCAGTGTTGACAGAAAGGTATAGGGGTCAGGCAATGTTCTAAATTATATTAGTAAGACATAAAACAGGTGTTTGAGAAGTAGAACGATCTCTTACTCTGTCAGGCATAGACTATGATAATGATGATGATGATAACGTTGTATCTGAAAATACAAGCAGTTTTGGCAGAAAGGTATGGGGGTCAGGCAATGTTCTAAATTATATTAGTAAGACAAAAAAAAAACAGTTGTTAGAGAAGTAGAACGATCTCTTACGCTGTCAGGCATAGACTATGATAATGATGATGATGATAACGTTGTATCTGCTAATGTGGCTGATGATGGTGATGTGATGTCCACGATAATTTTATTACTGTTGCTACAGCTAAGGATGATGATGATGATGATAACGATGATGATGATGATGGTGATGATGATGATGGTGATGATATAACCTTGTATCTGCTATTGTTGCTTTGGCTGATGATGGTGATGTGATGTTCACAATGATTATATTACTGTTGCTACAGCTAATGATGATGATGATGATGATGATGATGATGATGATGATGATGATGATGATGATGATGATGATGATGACATTGGCGGAGGTTACAGACAGTCACTGACCGTATCCAAGGCAGGTGTAGTAGACAATTCTGGAACGTTCGGTACCGAACACCTTGACAATCATGTTGTAGAGGTGGAGTCCTTCCACCAGCATCCACATGAAGGAACTTGTGTAGAAATAATGCAGGAGCACGGCCACAACGGCACACACAATCTGTTGAGAACGCGTCTCTTGTTGTCAATACGAAAACTAAAACAAATCTTTTCCCGTAGTGAATTTGAATAACGACGACACAAAGTAATGATTCATCTGCATAGGCTAATTTTGTGCAGGCAGAAAGACATGGTAGTCAATTTAAATTACCATGGTAAGCAATTAATATTACTGTACGAACATGTGTATATTTCAGCTTGAACGATGTATCGAGTTATTTTACTCTACGTTGTGTGACTTCTTCCGGACTCTGTGGCCGAGGAGTCACACGACTTTCTCCGTAATCCCGTTTATCCATGCAGGGTCTCGCAGCGCGCGAGAACTGGAAGCAGTTCTACCCGCGCTGGTGACTTGCGGGATAACTGAGCCGGCCACCCAGAAAGCAATGGCAAACTACTGAGCGTAATCTTGCCAAGAAATCAACAAACAGCTGAAAGGTGCTGATGTTGACAGCGATGTCCTGTAAAAAGATATGCAAACATTTAAACATGTGGAGTCTTCTAAAGTATGTACCTGACGAGATGCCGCGAAATATGCCAGGCAATAAATCGTAAATTCTATAGTTTGTGGCTTCGTTATTCAAACACGAAAACTGTCACTGTCATCTACTGTTTATAGTACCTTGTGGTGTAGGACAGGTTGGTCCTGAGAACGTGTCTTTTGTTGTCAATCTGAAAATGTCACTGTCATCTACTGTTTATAGTACCTTGTGGTGTAGGACAGAGCGGTTTTGGGCGTGAGGTATTAAGGCCGCCTGGCTAGTGCACTCTCCACAAACTGTGCAGGTAAGGGTTTTCTTTTTGCCCCGGACAGAAAAAAATCCACACCTTACCGAGGATTCGAACGTGGGTCTCCAGAAGGACAACCCGACTTTCTAGCCACTCGGCCAGCCGCTCTTATATTGTCAATAAGGGGGCTTAAGCCTATGACATCAGAGTGAGTTCGCCTGTTGGTATTTTTAACTTCTTCCACATATCCTATTTACAGGTCATCGCTGTCAACACCAGCATTTTACCGCTGTTGTTAATTTCTTGGCAAGATTACGCTCAGTAGTTTGCCATTGCTTTCTAAGTGACTGGCTCACATACCCCGTAAGTAATGAGCACGACGCGATCCGCTACCGAATCTCGCACAGCTGCGTTAGTTAGTTAGTTAGTCGCAGTTCCAACTTCACAGCAACGGGTCGTCCCCATCATGCTCCGTTCCTGTGCCGGTGAATATCACACAAAACTCTCCCCACTGCCCAATGTGAAAAGTGGAAAAGACAGGAGTCTTGACAAACAACAGCCCGCACAGATATACTGTGCATAATGCCGCCGCCAGAATGTCAACACACCAGTCCCCCACGAAACACCCAATTTATCTCTGATGGAATCGGCAGTCATTTTCCTATCTGGATGTTTCCTAGATGTTCACCCACACAGTCCACGAAAATACAGTTCATCACCGACGGCAGTGGCAGTCAACCAGAAGCCCAGCAGCCACGCATTTCTGCGTAAGGAAAAAACCGGTCAACTCTGGGACATAGCCACCTGCTATCGCTCTGAACATGCAGTCACGTTCCAAAAAAAACAAAAAAACTTGGGCAGATTCAAAACCACTTCACACGAAACTCACAGCTCACAGTGTCACGCACGCACTCACTCAGTAACAGCTGCGGTACCCTACGTTAATATACGGGATTACGGAGAAAGACGTTAACCCCTTAGCCAGGGAGCCAGCGACACTGGTAATAGGGAAAGTTAATCCACACGTCCAGTGCACTAGAAATAGAGCACGTGTATGGACTACGCTTGAGTTGAAGCGAGCGAACGTTAAGAAAAGAGGTTAGGGGAGGGGGTTGGATTAAGAAAAGTACAGACCATCCTTCATCTTCACTGGATATGCCAAACTCTGGACTTCCGGGTCTCCAAGCCCGAATTGGATATGATCGGGGAAGTAATAGCGGTCAGTGTAATACTCAGTACATCTGACAGCATATGTTGGTTGGTTGTACCACGTAGCTAGGAGACCGCGGTTAGACCAGAGGGTCTTGACTGTCGGGCGTAACGGCATGTGTTTGAATCCCCATCGATGGGAGCTTCAACATTAACCTGAATCTCAGGTCGACATAGCCGAGATGGGTACCAAGATATGTCATGGGGAGTAAACACAACCGGTGTCATGTCGACCACAGCAAGCATTGAATGCCATTTAGTATATACGAATATGAGGCTAGCACCATATACCCAATAACCTCAAACCGTGTAACGGGGATCTCCATTTCAATTTTTTTTTACCTTATACCCAATATGGGTGCAAAAAATCGCATAGAATATGTTAGTCATTGAATGATGGAGAGTACTGTAATGTTATATAAAGTATGTATTGCTGTATAGATGGAATCCTAGAACGAAAACGAACATATCAATGGTGCGAATGGCGCGAATGACCTTGACTGCCAGAGTAAGTGAAGTATGAAGCCACTGAGATGAAGCATACGAAGAAGAAGTAGAAGAAGAAGAAGAAGAAGAAGAAGAAGAAGAAGAAGAAGAAGAAGAAGAAGAAGAAGAAGAAGAAGATAATGATGATGATGATGATGATGATGATGATGATGATGATGATGATGATGATGATGCTGTACGCTGATATAATATATTTTACCCTGTTGCTCACAGCCTTGATGCCAGATATGAACGTAATCTGGGCTGCCATGATCGAGATACAGAGGTTCCGATGGACACAAACTCTCTCAGAGTTAAGGGACCTGAAAAAGAGTACCATAATTATATCCCTTTACCAAAGTTCTGTTTATTACCGCCACTGGCAGCTTTCTATTGATAAGCATGTTTTCTGTGTAGCAACAGGCTGCTATTACGATGGCAATTTGTGCTCTAATCTCTCTCTACACGATATCTTCTGTCTGATGTTATGACTGTTCCAAGGTGAAGCGGCTTGATGAATTACTTAGTTGAAAATGTAAAATTGTGGTACGGGTTTGCAGATTACAGTTTACATCAGCGGACTGTGTACTTAGGTGTTTAGACAACATATTATTTGTTTACGGCGTCTCTTGTTAAATTCACCAAGGGAATACGCTGTTTGGATGTTCCAAGATACTTGACAAAATTCACCCAAGTTTTGATCTATCTACTTGGATATTACAATTATGTATTGCTTTCTTCTTAGTAAATTCTTTCTTAGTAAGAAACGTAAGTTTCCATTTTACACGCCTAAAGGTCGATGTTACATGTGGTGCTGGATCCAGATTGTATAAACCAATCAACACTCCATGGCTGAAACGGTCAGTATTACTCGGCCAGCTTTACATCTAAAAATGTCTTAATGCCCATTTTGGGTTTTCTTAGTGAAAATTACCATAATTTCAGTTTTCATAAGCCTTCGACTGACGCAGGGAATAACGGAGTCAATGGGAATATCGATACATGAAGCCCAGAAACGGGCACTCTCCCGCTGTTTATACTTCACCTCGGCACAGCAACGTACAAGAGGAACATGATGAGATGAGATGAGATGAGATAAGATACGCCTTCATTCTAACCTTAGTTGATCAAAGCGAACAACACCAGCAACAACTAAATATTAAGGATAGGTTTCATGGTCTGCAATCAATGCTGCCTCATTTGCATATCTTATATTGCTGATGTTATATCCTCCGATGGCGATTCTTATGTCTTTCAATTGTCTAATATCCGCTCTCAGTATTACAGACACTAATACCCTGGCAGGCAGGCAGGCAGGCAGGTAGGCAGGCAAGCAGGCAGGCAGGCAGGCAGGCAGACAGACAGACAGACAGTGATAAATATTCTAAGCGACACTGAGTATATATATATATATATATATATATATATATATATATATATATATATATATATATATATATATATATATATATATATATTTGTTTTTTCGCATATCCTGTATAGTACATCGCTGTCAACACCAGCATTTTACCGCTGTCGTTGATTTCTTGGCAAGATTACGCTCATCAATAGATTGCCATTGTTTTCTGAGCGGTCAGCTCACTTATCCCATAAGTCACCAACGCGGCGAGAACCGCTTCCAATTCTCGCGCGCTGCGTTACCTTACGTGGATAAACGGGATTACAGAGAAAGTCGTTTAACTCCTATGCCAGGGAGACCGTCTCTGTATATATTAACTCAGTTAAAATTACTTGGATGTCCTTTACATGACGTTGTAACAGTTAACTCAATAGTTTGCCATTGCATTTGAACGACCGACGTCTCATATCATTGAAATCAACGCAAAACGGTGGGCTTCCAAATCACTGGCAGCTGTCAGTCCTGGTTCTTAAACCTCCGATGTGCTGATAGTGAGGTAGCGGATTCAACCCCAACGTCGGTCAGTTGGACTAAAATGTTGAATTCTCGTCCTTGACTTGGGGACGTCAATTATAAATTAGCTCAGACGTCGCAGTGGGTTCAGCTGATGGCTAGGGACACTGGTAATAGGGAAAGCTAACTCATACGCAAAAATAAGTCTGGCGTGGACTATGCTTGAATTTAAAGTGAACGAAAGAAACCACCACCGCCCCTGTCAGTTGATTTAGAACCCCGGACTCGGTGTGTCGACACTGCTCGTTTGACTATCCCCACTGCTCGTTTGACTATCCCCACTGCTCGTTTGACTATCCCCACTGCTCGTTTGACTATCCCCACTGCTCGTTTGACTATCCCCACTGCTCGTTTGACTATCCCCACTGCTCGTTTGACTATCCCCACTACTCGTTTGACTATTCCCACTGCTCGTTTGACTATCCCCACTACTCGTTTGACTATCCCCACTACTTCGTTTGACTATCCCCACTACTCGTTTGACTATCCCCACTACTCGTTTGACTATCCCCACTGCTCGTTTGACTATCCCCACTACGCGTTTGACTATTCCCACTACTCGTTTGACTATTCCCACTACTCGTTTGACTATCCCACTGCTTGTTTGATTATCCCCAAAGTCACAAAGCCGGTTATTAACTCAAATACAAAGACAATTAAGATTAATAGTAAGGCTATCAAAGGCATACCTGATACAGGTGAAAACAGTTATTGCAATGACCTGGGTGATGAGTGTCACACTACAGCCGATGTATGTGATTATGCTGAGGGCCATCTCGTCTACCTCTCCAACCTGGACACATATACTTTACATCAGTAAACAGAATAACATACTGGTGGGTTGTTTGTTTAATTTATCTTCCATAACGTTTACAGTCATTTTTGGCCACATGTAGGATACATTTTTCTGTTGGTTTCGTTTGCTTGAGATGTATTGTCTTTTGTATGAAAGTCTCTGATTGTTTTACATCATTCAGTAGTCATATAAGGTTCCAGCCTCTTTAAACCATTTTCAAGTGTTCTAGAATATTTGGTGATATACTGTTTGTCACAGATTGTTTTGCAATTATGTTTTAAAGTGGCAGATATTAAATTAATACCACGTCTCTGTCAAACTGACACCTACTGCCTATAGTATAGGGTGTATTTTTAATGACTGTGGGGTTGTTGATTTTACCTGTTATATTGTATGAAATCCACAGAGGGTGAATATAAAACTTGGAATGGGTATATTTTCAAAAACCCCACAATCATTAAAAATACACCCTGTACCTTGAAGTGTAGGACAGGGGGGGGGAGGGGAAGGGGTGGGAGGGAGGGGAGGGGGGAGTCTTGAGCCTGAAGAATGAAATCCGCCTGGCTAGTCCAGTCGCCGCGAACTGAAGAAAACACGCAGACATTTAACAAGATCTGAATATAGAAGAAAACGCACCCATAAACCGCATAATATTACGCAAATAGATGTGCTTTGGCCATGTGACGTCACAGGGGTTGAGTTGAGTTGAGTCACGAACCGGCATGACATGACTCTGGAATTCCCATACGTGCTCCGTCCTCATCTGCAACAGCCAACGAAGAGTCCCAATAATAATGATACCAACTGCAGTCTGGCATTTTCACGGAGTACTTAGCGTCCGCCAGATCGTCTGGTCACTCCCTACGGCATCATTCTCTCCAGGCTACGAGGATATATCCTTTCTCCCACACTATTCACATGTTACCAAAGTGTCCACACCTCGACTACCTTATAATGGACAAATTGTGATGACATAATTCGCCCGTGTCTTACCTGGACTCATAAGGGAAGCCAAGAATATTAACACTGTAAACTACCATATTTGTCGTAAGAGGCGGATATGGAGGATTAGCATGAGACTGACGACCTCATCCCATAGAAAACGTGAGCTGCAAAATGTAGGTAAACATGAACAAGTCTACAAAAGGCTTGGTGTGAAATAATTATCAGCATATAGTCCATTGGAAGATGAAACGTTAGTTGTGTATCCGTTTCGGAACGTCGCAGTCAATCCCAAAATTTTTTGGCTGTTTGTGATTTCTTGGCAAGTTTACGTTCAGTAGATTTTAGGTATTTTCATACACACTGTAGTATGAAGCCTGGTGGATCGTAGGTCATGTGTTCAAATCACCATCGAGCCGGTGATTGTTTTAATCCACCAGATCGACCGGCCTACAACTGGTTCCAGCAAATATTGTGTCACGTCCTGGCTGCATGTGTGTTAATGACCACATCATCCATTGAGTGTCGCCTAAACTATACAAATAGGGGGCTGGCACCTTATACTCAATACGCATCAATGCGTGTAATTTACTTACTTATTTCAGTTTGCAAAGTGACTTACGATAACAGTGATATGAACAGTTACATATTAACTCAACATTTACCTCAAAGTCTACAACTTGCATCAGGATGGCGAAGTTAGTTGTGTGGTTACACTTGCACACTACACTGGGCTTGGATGCATCCTGTCCCGTGAGGTTGAGACGTGACTCGCTGTTGTCAAACATTCCCAGAGGTGAAGTCCCGTCAGTATATGAGCTCACATGACAACCTTGGGTGTCCCAGATCGTCTCACCACTGGCCAGGATTGGTAGAAAAACAAGATTAAGAAACGGAGAGCCATATCTATAATTACAAGACACATGTTGGACTATGAAAATAACGTCATCCCGGAAGTCGCCATGGCCTAATGGATAAGAGCACGTGTTCTTAAACATCCGGTGAGGGGTGCCGAGGTAGGGGGGTTCAATCTCTACATCGGTCGGTTGGAGTAAAATGTCACTTCTCTTCCTTGACTTGGGGGTAAATTACAAGCACCTCTGAATTCGGAGTGGGTTCGTCAGATGGCGAGAGACATTCGTAACAGGGAAAGCTATATCACACGCAAAAAAAAATCAGTTCTGTGCAGTAAAAAATGCGTGTTAAGAAGAAGCAACTTTTTGTTACAGAAAAGCTTAACATATTCTGTGCCAAACAAAACGTAGGTGTGGACCAAACAAAAGGAATGACGGTAAATGGGAAGTACGAGTGTGTCGCAGATCTGACTGAAACGTTGTCAACATGGCACTTAATCAGTTTTAAGGAATTCTTGATGTATGGTATAGCTAATGAACGCATAGTGCGTTGCCTGGTAAGAAATGCCATCTTCTTCTTCAGCGTTTCGAGCCATTGAGGTTCTTTGCTGCAGATACAATCCGTCTCCATGCGTCTCTCTGGTTGACCTTCTCTTGTCAGTCGTTGATTCCAAATGCTTGTAGGTTTGTATATATATTATCTCTCCGTCGTCTTCTTGGTCTACCTCGGGGTCTACGGTCATTTATTTCCTGAGTGTAAGCGAGTTTTGTTTCCCTATTATCTTCAATTCTTTCTATATGCCCCAGCCATTGTAGTCTATTAACCTTTATGATACCAATGATTAGCTGGGACTTAGATCATATGCCTTAACTCTTAAAATCCCAGAAGGTTCCACACCAGAAGCCCAGTTTTAACAGCCACTGAAACATTATATGACCGGTACTTTCAACAGGCTAACTATATACTAACAGTTTCTAAAAGTTAGTTGCATGTCTTTTTACAGGACGTTACAAGCAATCTCAGCAATTAATGAAAGTTTGTGATACACGAGTCATTGTTACTTTCATTAGTTTGCAATCGTTTTCTGTACGGACGACGCTCCTATAATTGAAATCAACGCAAAGATATATGTTCCTATATGTGAGGGAGTGGGTATTTGTGTGTTATTGCGTTAAGTGTACAACTCAGTTTGTGTAAATGATGTAAGTATGTATGCAGGTATGTATGTATGTGTTTATGCAAGTGCGTGTAACTGTGTGCCTGTCTGTCTCATAACATGGTGATATACATTGTTTATTTTCCCACCTTTCATGTGACAATGTTGTTTTTTTCCCATGTGAATGTAACATGGACAATACATATTTGATGTACGAAATATCAGTTATTGGAAGGGCCGAATGTAAGACGGGCCTGCGTGCCCAATTTGTGACCCTTTGAAAATAAAGTTCGTTTGTTCGTTTGCAATGTAACTGCTGCTTATTTCAAATCCTCGAACCAATATGTCGGGGATTTGTGAGACACTAACCTGTAATCCAAATACGTCGATTTATTAACAGTACAATGTAAAATTACGCATGGTGTGAGATGGCAACGACAAGCGGAGATAATTCGATGTCAGAGCTACGTAGCTTAGCATGCAATGGGTTAAACACAAACAGTCTATGCTATACTGTCTGGAAGCTCACAGGTTGACGGAATATTCATCATTTTTTTTTCCGCGTCTCCATCCTGTTTCAGGATATTGCGGTCAACACCAGCATCTTTCAGGTGTATGTTGATTCCTAGGCTAGATTACGCTCATCAGCACGCCACGACTTTCTGAGCGACCGGCTCCATACTCTCATTAGTCACTGGCACGACTCGAACCACTTCTAATTCTCCTGCGCTCACGTCAACCACGAGAGTATTCGGGGTTAACGGAGAAAGCTGCTAACTCCTCGGCCAGGGAGCCGCCTAGGAATATTCATCATACTGTCAAATAATAGTACTGGAGACACAAAAAGACACAAGTACAGCTGGGTTTAAAGCTACAACATCAAACTCTATATTCACTTAGTGAAATTAAAAACAAAAGCCGCAAACAATATGTTTGTGGAAAGGCTAAAAACGCCGTCATCGTCGATTTCTCAGAACTTAATAACATAACGGTCATAACTTGAACAAAGAAAGGCGTTTCAAGTGTTGTATTCGACGAACAATAAAAGATTGATCAAATATAGTGAGGTGTTAGCAATCAAGCTGTTCCTTTCGGTTTTGTGTAAACATAAAGAGTTTGTTCTAAATTGTAAATTACCATGGGGATAACAGATGTTTCAAATTCTGACAATATCTGTGACATTGTGTTTTAATTGTTTCAGCTTAAGTATTATTCATTGTCTCACTTCATATAATATAAAACTCTACAGAATGCATCGGACGAGATGCAGCCCTTCAATACCTCGTGCACCATATTGTTTGTGTCTTCTATGTTTAAACTGTCAAAACTGTCATTTACTGCCACCAAAGTACCTTGCGGTGTATGACAGAGGGGTCTTTGAGCCTGAGGAACTAAGGCCGCCTGGCTAGTGCAGTCGCCGCGAACTGTGCAGGTTAGGATTTTCGTTTTGCCTTCAACAGATAAAAAAAATCCCACACCTTACCGAGGGATCGAACCCGGGTCTTCCGAAGGAGAGTCCGGCGTTCTATCCACTCGGCTATAACTGCAAGACACATGTTAGACTGAAAATAACGTCTTACCGGAAGTCGGCATGTGCATGAGTTGTGCTGAAAGACATACACGGATAGCATAAGAGGGGCTTCAAATGAAACCTTTTCCTCCGAATGACTCTTTGAGTTGTCCAAACAGGTAGAAATCACTTTTGGCTAGATCTGGCGAGAACGGGGGATATGGTACCGTGAACCGAATTGAGTTGAATGGAATTGAGTTGAGATGAATTGAGTTGAGCTGAATTGAGTTGATTTGAAACTATAAAAGGTGATATTTACACCGAATGTGACAATATATTCATATACTGTACTATTACATGTTAAGTTTGCTCGTTTACAAAACAAAGATAACAACAACAACAACAACAACAACAACAACAACAACAACAACAACAACAACAACAACAACAACAACAACAACACATAACAAACAGACATGCACTTGCCTTTCGTTTTGACTCTGAAATCCACAGACGGGACTAAAGGTCAGATTCTGGGATAATAATTAGACATAATGCGTATGAACATTTTCGATTTTGTATAAAAAGGTGGTGCTGAAGGACGTACATGCACAATATACGAGGGGCTTAAAATGAAAACCTTTTCCTCCGAATGACTCTTTGAGTTGTCCAAACAGGTAGATATCACTTTTGACTGGATCTGGCGAGAATGAGGGATGTAGTACACACTGAAAGTGGAGGTCTTTGATGGTTTCAACCGTTGCATGGGCAGTATGGAGTCGAGAGTTGTTATGTTTGCAAAAGGACGCCCTCACTCTGAGGTCCACGTAGCTTGGATTTGACTGCGGGTCGAAACATCCTCCTCCACTCCTACACTTGCTGGACTGACAGGCATGCATCACCATACTGGACCTTCGTTTGATGATGAACTTCTATAGGTTTCACCACTTCACTGATCAAAAGACGGATAACAGAAACAGCTCCCCTTTGGTGCATGTCAAAAGTGGGGAGGCCATATATAAATTGTCCTTATGACGTTACCGTGCTCGTCTGAACCGTGATGCTACGTCCATAAACCTCTTGACATCCTTAACAACAATATTGACAGGTTAAAAGACAGCTTCATAGTTATTGTAATTTCTGTCACACTTTTAAGCCTTTCATTTAATACCCCCTCGTGTAGCCAATTATATAGGTTTAGATTCAGCAGAGAAGCAATTAACAGTTGAGTTGATTTGAGTTGAGTCAAGAAACCGGCATCACAACATTCGGAACAATCCCATACGCGCTCCGTCCATATCTTCAACAATCAGTGATGAGTCCCAATACTAGTGGTATCACTTGCAATCTGATAGTGATTCCATCTGGTCTTTCCTCGGAGAACTGTGAATCAATTATACCATAGTAGTATATAGGATGGAAACGAAGCGGTTTGAGACATAAAATACCTCATTTACCAAGAATATATAGAGAGGTGCGGGAGGTGCGGGGAGGTGCGGTCGTATTTTAGTAAGCTCAAAGGGGAGTGGGGGACCATAATTTATGCATAATCGATTGGTGTGCGCCGACTGTTACGAGTTGATGTATTCGTATAGTTGATAAGATCGGCGAACATCTGTCAGCATAAAGTCGATATTGACCATACCAGAAATAATGTGGTTTGTAAATTACAGCTTTCGGCGATAGGTGGCGTTTTTAATCAGATCATCGGTATATGTAAACAATGATAAATGAATTGAGACACGGGGCTAGTTGGTACCACAGTCGCATTGCAGATGGTGCAATAACCAATTCGGTAGAGTGTGTCGGGGTATCGCCAATGTGTAACTGGGGTGTCTAATGGGTTAAGTTGGTGCCATAGACCCCCTCATTTGGCGGCGTCGAGTTCGAATCTCAATGCTTTTTCGTTGGTAAGGTTACCACTTAGCCACTGTATGGGTGTATCTAGTTGTCATAGGGGGTGTGTAGTTGGTCATAGTAGGATATCACCAATGTGTAATTGGGGTGTCTAGTGGGTCCCCTACCATGCGGCAGGGTCGATCCTGCTGTGTGGTGGGGTAGTGTGGCAGTGGTCGAGTGTGTAACGGGGCTAGGTGGTGCCGTAGGCATCGTTTGAGAGTCGATTCACGCTGCGGGTCGATAAGGGTGTCCACCCTAGGCGGCTCTTTTTAAGTGTATACTAAGCCGTAAATGTATAACATTGGTGTCTAGTTGCCGCCATAGCGCTTGACAGGTTCGAAACCTACTGTGTGGTGGCGTAGTGTGGCAGTGGGCGAGTATGTAACGGAGCTAGGTGACGTCATTGTCGGTTCGAATAACGCGTCTGGTTGATAACTATACCCAACATAGGAGCCAGAGAAGCGAATCCCGCTATGTGGTGAATCTGTTAAAGTAACATTGGTGTCACGTGTTTCGTATCTTTGTTAAGGTTGGTTTACAACAGCTGTGACCAAAATATCAATATTGTCCACAGGTGTATAGTAAAATAAATAATGTGTATTGTGAATTAGTTGTGCTGGCGACAGTTGGTACTATTAATTATAGCACCATTATATTTTAACAAAGGAGAGCTCGCTTGAATCGAACGAGGCGGGAGAGGTTACCTGACCCGTGATTTACTCTGTGAGGCCCATAGCGCCAGTTTTCATATAGCGGTTATTAGTGATCTGTAGAGACATGTAGTGGTTTATGCACTATCATTACACAGTATAAAGGTAAACTTTAAAAAAGTAAAGATGGCGACTTAGTGATATTCGTTGTTAAGGGGTTGGTGAGTTGTGAAAGGGGTAGATAAGTGCGTCCGAACACTAGCAGCATACAGTTTCAGCTCGTTAAAGGAAATCCTTGAAGAAAAAAAGAAAAGAAAAAAGTAAAGAGGGCCCTCTATGTCGTCGTGGGTGTCGGGGTCGAATCAGATCGACTCTGATGGTGGCGTAATGTCATAACACTTAAACAGCATGACCGCTAGCTGTTCTATAATGCTGCAAAACTATGTGCAGGCCTCCATCCTTTGAGATGAGTCTGATTGAGGCTTCCGGAGGTAGAGTGACTTGTGAAGCAAACAAACCGATGTGTGGCTTACAACCAATCAGGGTGTTGGTTTTAGAATTGACCCACATTTTATGTTAGACAATCACTGATTGGCTGGCAACTATACTGTGGGCGGGGCTTACTTTATGTAATATATAACCAACTCACCAGCTCTCACTCACTTTGCGCATTACGCAAGAACGACGAACGATCGAGTCTTCATTTGTGTGGTTATTCAACTGCTATTTGCCTTCAAGTGTAGAAAGTTCGTCAGGCACCTGTTTGTCTCAGTATCAACGGACTATCAACCATATATGTACATACCGATTTAGTGGATCTGTCTTCCAGTTTTTGGCTATTCACAACTGCCTTGTAAGAATTATCAATCAGCTTCTTACCCAGACGCATCCCAAGTGTAAGCAACAGCATTATTCTGCCATAGTTTGCAACGGCAGCTGCAAAGATTTCATCACCGATTGAAACAAAGACTGGTACAACTTGTTCGGGTTTGATACCGCGTACTAAACTAGGGATTATCACATCTTGTTGTTTGGATATTTGGTGTCCTAAACTAGTCAACGTCGAGTTATCTACCATTAGTGTAAGATATAAACTAATTATATTCAACGCCATATTCAGAGGGTCAGTGTGAACAGGTTTCAAGTGAGTGTTGATTATCTTACTATCAGATCGCTAGCGAACGGGACTAAAAAGATGTCTACTAGGCAATCATCTGAGAACCACTTATGTGCAACTTGTGGGAAAGGTTTCACTGAAAAACGCAGTCTGCTTCGCCATATCCGAACCAGTCACAGTACCAAGGAGCAAGTGTATTCGTGTCAAACTTGTAGTCATCATTTTAACAGGAAAGACAATCTACAACGTCACATTACAAAAGAACACACAACACCAGGAGCGGCATCCAGTGTAATACCAACAGAAACGTCAACACCTTTTTCACCAACATTGCGTAAGAGACCAGCGGCTACCGATAGTGATGTGACAACCAGGAAGAAGAAGAAGAACACTAAACAAAACGAAAACGCCGAACCAGTCAGCGACACACAATACAAGGATGAAGCGGGTTCTCTACACACGCTACCAGATTATGTTAGTCAAGTATACAACGACAACTGGAGTAGTATCAAAACACATAACAAGATCAGCACATATATGTATGTCTATACATTTTTTATTAGTCCACAGACACAACACCCTAAAGACTGGACAGAGATCTTGTACAAGATCTTTAAAACTCAAAAGAGCATATTAAAAAGCAACTTTAGTTATCACGTAGTCCTTAGGCACATCGAAACACAAGCTCTTCGCTTCTACCTCGCATATTTCAATAACGCTTCTGTCTTATAAATTCCACAAATAATCCGAAACAGACAAAACTTTGACGATTTTATCAAAACAGTACACGAACACGGCATTCTTACAAACGCTATGCAACAACGTCCAAATACCAAATACAGTAGAGAGACTATTCCAGCTATAAGCTTTTATCTCTATCATATCCCAGAAATCTGTCTCGATTAATAAATAACCACCTTTTTATGACCAAGGTTCGACGCCATTGTACATGGTGTGTATATGAGCATATTATGAAAAAACATCCCATATTGCACCATCCATTTTGTATACTGATATTATGCTTCTTTTTATTTTGGTTACATGAACTGGAAATAATGTAAAATAAACAGTTATATGTATAATAACCGCGTTCCCTTGTTGGTTTTTAGTGTTGACGATGCATATGGGTGTCATGTGATGAGCGAGTGTTACATGTTGATGGGCAAGTCAAGAAATATCTCACCCAAACTTATAAATATATCGACCAAATAGGAAAATGTGTTAACCAAAGATGAAAACTACGGGTCAAGTAAAGAAAAAAAAATTCAAAGAAGTTTATAACAAATAGGAAACAATGCTAATAAAACTAATAAAAAATTGTGCTCAAATACAGAAATATCTCATCCGAACTTATAACAAGTAAGACAATATACTAGTAAAATCAAGAATTATGTCGACCGAAGTAATACAATAGACAGAACGATGGACAAACTTATAAATATTTCATTCAAACTTATAAAGACTATGATAAAATGTTATCCAAATCAAATAACAGGCCGACCAAACTTATAATTAGCTCATCCAACCTTATAAATAGGAGGAAAATTTGTTAGCCAAATAGGCAAAATATTGGTCAGATACACAAATATCTCAATCAAACTTATAAAAGGTAGGAGAAAAGGCTAGTCAAACTAATAAAATGGTGGTCAAATACATAAATATCTCAACCAAACTTATAAAAAGTAGGAAAATTATAAGTCAAATCTAAAAAAAAATTATGGGGCAAATAGGAAATCATATTAACCAACTAGGAAAAATATCGCTCAAACTTACAAATAGCGCGTCCAAACTTATAAAAAGTAGGAAAATGTGTTAGCCGAAGGGTGAAAATATTGCTCAAATTAAGAAACATGTCGACCGAAGTAGGAAAATACGTGATTCAATGTATAAAAACGTTGAGTAAATACAGAAAGATGTCGACCAAACTGATAAAAATATCCGCCAAACTTATGAAAAGTAGGAACATTTGTTAACCAAAAGGAGAAAATGTCGGACAAATACAGAAATATCTCCACCAAACTTTTGAAAAGTAGGAACATTTGTTAACCAAATGGGGAAAAAATTGGCCATGTAAAGAAATAGCGCATCCAAACTGTCAAAATATAGGAAACTTTATTAGCCAAAGGTGAAAACTATTGACCAAGTAAATAAATTGCTCGTCCAACCCCATAAAAGGTAGGAAAATTTCTTACCCAAATATGAAAAAGATCGGCCAAACTTATAAATGTCTCATCCAAACTTATAAAAAGTAGGAAAACAATATTAGCCAAATCAACTAAAAGGCTGACCAAACTTATAAATATATCATCCAAACTGACCAAAGTAATAAAAATATTGGGTAAATATAGAAATATGTCGACCAAACGTTTACAAATCTCAGGTAAATTTATAAAAAATAGGAAATTTTGTTAACTAAATGTGAAAAAATGTTGACCAACCTTATAAAAAGCTCTGCCAAACTTATGAAAAGTAGGAAACTTTGTTAACCCACACGAAGAAAATTATTAACCAAAGATAGAAAAATATCGACCTAAATAGGAAAATTTGTTAGCCAAATGGGAAAAATATTGGACAAGTAAACACATATTTCAACCAAACTTATAAATATGTCATCCAAATTTACAAAAAATAGGAAAATTTGTCGGCAAAGTAAGAAAATATATTACCAAAACTGGAAAAGATACTAATCAAAGTGAGAAAAATACCAACCAAACTAAGAAATATGTATGGTAAAGTAAGAAAAAAGTTGGCCAAAGTAATAAATACGCTAGCCAAATGAAGAAATATTAACCAAAAGGAGAAAAAATTATAGCAAACTAAGAAATTTGCTTTCACAACTTGTCGAATTGCCCTACCAACTACCCCATTTGCTTTCACAACTTATCAAATTGACCAATTAACCTCACAAATTCCCCACTGACTCTCACAATTTTACCACTTGCCATTACAACGTGTTGACTCCCTCTCACAATTTACCCAAAGGGGTTTACTATAGGTATTATATATCCACAATAAAGCGCTCTCACACTCACAAGAATAACGAAATACTGGGATTTAAGCCTCTTTTTAATCAATTTCTTTGTTTGCAGTCAAAGCATAGAAATTCCGCCAACCATCTTGTTGTTGAAGTATCCAAGGACTTAGTTTATCAGCCATATATTCGCCTACAGATTTAGCGAAGTCCTCTTCCAGGTCTTGGACATTCACATCGGCGTTGTAAGAATTATCAACCAGATGCTTACCCAGACGCATGCCAAAGGTAAACAGCATAATTATTCTCCCATAGTTGATGACGTTATCACCAAAGAATTCATCACTGACTAAAACAAAGACTTGGAAAACATGTTGGGGCTTGATACTGTCTTCTAGTCGTGAACAACACAGATTGTTGTTTGGCTATTTGACCGACTAAACCAGACAACGTCGAGATATTTTTGGAATTGTAGGAACTAATAATAGTCAGCGCCATATTCACCATCTCGCTATGAACTTGTTTCAAGTCAATCGTTGCTTGTGTCATTATTATACTGATAGCTAACGTTCATCAAAAGATGTCTAGCAGTCTAACTGCTGATCCACTATTGTGAAACGGTGCAAAGTAGTCAAAATGGATAATAACATAATACTTGTATAAAGAGATGGACTCGTCTCTTCTGGTTGGTCAAATTACCCAACCTACTGGAGATAAAACGGTTGTCAACGAAACCACTAGACGCGTGTTTTAGACAAGGGATGTTCTTGTCGAACTTTACTTTTTAAATTTTAATTAACAGTGACCATACTGATCGATAATCACATCCCTTGTCTAAAACACGCGTCTAGTGGTTTCGTTGACAACCGTTTTATCTCCAGTAGGTTGCGTAATTTGACCAACCAGAAGAGACGAGTCCATCTTTTTATACAAGTATTATGTTATTATCCATTTTGACTACTTTGCACCGTTTCACAATAGTGGATCAGCTGTTTGACTGCTAGACATCTTTTGATGAACGTTAGCTATCAGTATAATAATGACACAAGCAACGATTGACTTGAAACAAGTTCATAGCGAGATGGTTAATATGGCGCTGACTATTATTAGTTCCTACAATTCCAAAAAATATCTCGACGTTGTCTGGTTTAGTCGGTCAAATAGCCAAACAACAATCTGTGTTGTTCACGAGACTAGAAGACAGTATCAAGCCCGAACATGTTTTCCAAGTCTTTGTTTTAGTCAGTGATGAATTCTTTGGTGATAACGTCATCAACTATGGGAGATTAATTATGCTGTTTACCTTTGGCATGCGTCTGGGTAAGCATCTGGTTGATAATTCTTACAACGCCGATGTGAATGTCAAAGACCTGGAAGAGGACATCGCTAAATCTGTAGGCGAATATATGGCTGATAAACTAAGTCCTTGGATACTTCAACAACAAGATGGTTGGCTTAATTTCTATGCTTTGACTGCAAACAAAGAAATTGATTAAAAACAGGCCTACATCCCTGTATTTCGTTATTCTTGTGAGTGTGGATATATAATACCTATAGTAAACCCCTTTGGGTAAATTGTGAGAGGGAGTCGACACGTTGTAATGGCAAGTGGTAAAATTGTGAGAGTCAACGGGGAATTTGTGAGGTTAATTGGTCAATTTGATAAGTTGTGAAAGCAAATGGGGTAGTTGGTAGGGCAATTCGACAAGTTGTGAAAGCAAATTTCTTAGTTTGCTATAATTTTTTCTCCTTTTGGTTAATATTTCTTCATTTGGCTAGCGTATTTATTACTTTGGCCAACTTTTTTCTTACTTTACCATACATATTTCTTAGTTTGGTTGGTATTTTTCTCACTTTGATTAGTATCTTTTCCAGTTTTGGTAATATATTTTCTTATTTGGTCGACAAATATTCCTATTTTTTGTAAATTTGGATGACATATTTATAAGTTTGGTTGAAATATGTGTTTACGTGTCCAATATTTTTCCCATTTGGCTAACAAATTTTCCTATTTAGGTCGATATTTTTCTATCTTTGGTTAATAATTTTCTTCGTGTGGGTTAACAAAGTTTCCTACTTTTCATAAGTTTGGCAGAGCTTTTTATAAGTGTGGTCGATATTTTTTCACATTTAGTTAACAAAATTTCCTATTTTTCATAAATTTACTGGAGATTTGTAAAGGTTTGGTCGACATATTTCTATATTTAAACAATATTTTTATTACTTTGGTCAGTTTGGATGATATATTTATATGTTTGGTCAGCCTTTTTGTTGATTTGGCTAATATTGTTTTCCTACTTTTTATAAGTTTGGATAAGACATTTATAAGTTTGGCCGATCTTTTTCACATTTGGGTAAGAAATTTTCCTACCTTTTATGGGGTTGGACGAGCAATTTATTTACTTGGTCAATAGTTTTCACCTTTGGCTAATAAAGTTTCCTATATTTTGTCAATTTGGATGTGCTATTTCTTTACATGGCCAATTTTTTTCCCATTTGGTTAACAAATGTTCCTACTTTTCATAAGTTTGGTGGAGATATTTCTGTATTTGGCCGACATTTTCTCCTTTTGGTTAACAAATGTTCCTACATTTCATAAGTTTGGCGGATATTTTTATCAGTTTGGTCGACATCTTTTTGTATTTACCCAACGTTTTTATACATTGAATCACATATTTTCCTACTTCGGTCGACATGTTTCTTAATTTGAGCAATATTTTCACCCTTCGGCTAACACATTTTCCTACTTTTTATAAGTTTGGACGCGCTATTTGTAAGTTTGAGCGATATTTTTCCTAGTTGGTTAATATGATTTCCTATTTGCCCCATATTTTTATTTTAGATTTTACTTATAATTTTCCTACTTTTTATAAGTTTGGTTGAGATATTTATGTATTTGACCACCATTTTATTAGTTTGACTAGCCTTTTCTCCTACCTTTTATAAGTTTGATTGAGATATTTGTGTATCTGACCAATATTTTGCCTATTTGGCTAACAAATTTTCCTCCTATTTATAAGGTTGGATGAGCTAATTATAAGTTTGGTCGGCCTGTTATTTGATTTGGATAACATTTTATCATAGTCTTTATAAGTTTGAATGAAATATTTATAAGTTTGTCCATCGTTCTGTCTATTGTATTACTTCGGTCGACATATTTCTTGATTTTACTCGGATATTGTCTTGCTTGTTATAAGTTCGGATGAGATATTTCTGTATTTGAGCACAATTTTTTATTAGTTTTATTAGCATTGTTTCCTATTTGTTATAAACTTCTTTGAATTTTTTTTCTTTCTTTACTTGACCCGTAGTTTTCATCTTTGGTTAACACATTTTCCTATTTGGTCGATATATTTATAAGTTTGGGTGAGATATTTCTTGACTTGCCCATCAACATGTAACACTCGCTCATCACATGACACCCATATGCATCGTCAACACTAAAAACCAACAAGGGAACGCGGTTATTATACATATAACTGTTTATTTTACATTATTTCCAGTAAATGTTACCAAAATAAAAAGAAGCATAATATCAGTATACAAAATGGATGGTGCAATATGGGATGTTTTACATAATATGCTCATATACACACCATGTACAATGGTGTCGAACCTTGGTCATAAAAAGGTGGTTATTTATTAATCGAGACAGAATTCTGGGATATGATAGAGATAAAAGCTTATAGCTGGAATAGTCTCTGTAGTGTATTTGGTATTTGGACGTTGTTGCATAGCGTTTGTAAGAATGTCGTGTTCGTGTACTGTTTTAATAAAATCGTCAAAGTTTTGTCTGTTTCGGATTATTTGTGGAATTTATAAGACAGAAGCGTTATTGAAAGATGCGAGGTAGAAGCGAAGAGCTTGTGTTTCGATGTGCCTAAGGACTACGTGATAACTAAAGTTGCTTTTTAATATGCTCTTTTGAGTTTTAAAGATCTTGTACAAGGTCTCTGTCCAGTCTTTAGGGTGTTGTGTCTGTGGACTAATAAAAAATGTATAGACAGACATATATGTGTTGATCTTGTTATGTGTTTTGATACTACTCCAGTTGTCGTTGTATACTTGTCTAACATGATCTGGTAGCGTGTGTAGAGAACCCGCTTCATCCTTGTATTGTGTGTCGCTGAATGGTTCGGCGTTTTCGTTTTGTTTAGTGTTCTTCTTCTTCTTCTTCCTAGTTGTCACATCACTATTGGTAGCCGCTGGTCTCTTACGAAATGTTGGTGAAAAAGGTGTTGACGTTTCTGTTGGTATTACACTGGATGCTGCTCCTGGTGTTGTGTGTTCTTTTGTAATGTGACGTTGTAGATTGTCTTTCCTGTTAAAATGATGACTACAAGTTTGACACGAATACACTTGCTCCTTGGTACTGTGACTGGTTCGGAATATGGCGAAGCAGACTGCGTTTTTCAGTGAAACCTTTCCCACAAGTTGCACATAAGTGGTTCTCAGATGATTGCCTAGTAGACATCTTTTAGTCCCGTTCGCTAGCGAGCTGATAGTAAGTTAATCAACACTCCACTTGAAACCTGTTCACACTGACCCTCTGAATATGGCGTTGAATATAATTAGTTTATATCTTACACTAATGGTAGATAACTCGACGTTGACTAGTTTAGGACACCAAATATCCAAACAACAAGATGTGATAATTCACTAATTTAGTACTGCGGTATCAAACCCGAACAAGTTGTACCAGTCTTTGTTTCAATCGGTGATGAAATCTTTGCAGCTGCCGTTGTAAACTATGGCAGAATAATGCTGTTGCTTACACTTGGGATGCGTCTGGGTAAGAAACTGATTGATAATTCTTACAAGTCAGTTGTGAATAGCCAAAAACTGGAAGACAGATCCACTAAATCGGTATGTCCATACTATGGTTGATAGTCCGTTGATACTGAGACAAACAGGTGCCTGGCGATCTTTCTACACTTGGAGGCAAATAGCAGTTGAATAACCACCCAAATGAAGACTCGATCGTTCGTCGTTCTTGTGTAATGCGCAAAGTGAGTGAGAGCTGGTGAGTTGGTTATATATTACATAAAGTAAGCCCCGCCCACAGTATAGTTGCCAGCCAATCAGTGATTGTCTAACATAAAATGTGGGTCAATTCTAAAACCAACACCCTGATTGGTTGTAAGCCACACATCGGTTTGTTTGCTTCACAAGTCACTCTACCGCCGGAAGCCTCAATCAGACTCATCTCAAAGGATGGAGGCCTGCACATAGTTTTGCAGCATTATAGAACAGCTAGAGGTCATGCTGTTTAAGTGTTATGACATTACGCCACCATCAGAGTCGATCTGATTCGACCCCGACACCTACGACGACATAGAGGGCCCTCATTACTTTTTTCTTTTCTTTTTTTCTTCAAGGATTTCCCTTAACGAGCTGAAACTGTATGCTGCTAGTGTTCGGACGAACTTATCTACCCCTTTTACAACTCACAAACCCCTTAACAACGAATATCACTAAGTCGCCATCTTTACTTTTTTAAAGTTTACCTTTATACTGTGTAATGATAGTGCATAAACCACTACATGTCTCTACAGATCACTAATAACCGCTATGGGAAAACTGGCGCTATGGGCCTCACAGAGTAAATCACGGGTCAGGTAACCTCTCCCGCCTCGTTCGATTCAAGCGAGCTCTCCTTTGTTAAAATATAATGGTGCTATAATTAATAGTACCAACTGTCGCCAGCACAACTAATTCACAATACACATTATTTATTTTACTATACACCTGTGGACAATATTGATATTTTGGTCACAGCTGTTGTAAATCAACTTTAACAAAGATACGAAACACGTGACACCAATGTTACTTTAACAGATTCACCACATAGCGGGATTCGCTTCTCCGGCTCCTATGTTGGGTATAGTTATCAACCAGACGCGTTATTCGAACCGTCAATGACGTCACCTAGCTCCGTTACATACTCGCCCACTGCCACACTACGCCACCACACAGTAGGTTTCGAACCTGTCAAGCGCTATGGCGGCAACTAGACACCAATGTTATACATTTACGGCTTAGTATACACTTAAAAAGAGCCGCCTAGGGTGGACACCCTTATCGACCCGCAGCGTGAATCGACTCTCAAACGATGCCTACGGCACCACCTAGCCCCGTTACACACTCGACCGCTGCCACACTACCCCACCACACAGCAGGATCGACCCTGCCGCATGGTAGGGGACCCACTAGACACCCCAGTTACACATTGGTGATATCCTACTATGACCAACTACACACCCCCTATGACAACTAGGTACACCCATACAGTTGCTAAGTGGTAACCTTACCAACGAAAAAGCATTGAGATTCGAACTCGACGCCGCCAAATGAGGGGGTCTATGGCACCAACTTAACCCATTAGACACCCCAGTTACACATTGGCGATACCCCGACACACTCTACCGAATTGGTTATTGCACCATCTGCAATGCGACTGTGGTACCAACTAGCCCCGTGTCTCAATTCATTTATCATTGTTTACATATACCGATGATCTGATTAAAAACGCCACCTGTCGCCGACAGCTGTAATTTACAAACCACATTATTTTTGGTACGGACAATATCGACTTTTTGCTGACAGATGTTCGCCGATCTTATCAAATATACGAATACATCAACTCGTAACAGTCGGCGCACACCAATCGATTATGCATAAATTATGGTCCCCCACTCCCCTTTGAGCTTACTAAAATACGACCGCACCTCCCCGCACCTCCCGCACCTCTCTATATATTCTTGGTATATGAGGTATTTTTTGTCTCAAACCGCTTCGTTTCCATCCTATATACTACTTACCATACCAGTGCACACAACACATTACATTATTGTGATAAGTGTATCTCTCCTCGACAGATAGCTATGAGTTACAGTGGCACAGTGGTTAGTCCCATTGTCTGGCAAAGCAGGGGTTCAGGTTAGAAGCAACAAATGTTGTGTTCAACAAGAGCGCCGCTGGGTTAGACCCAAAGTCATACACATGAGCAGCTGACATATTGTAGAATGTTCTGGAAATAAAAGGCGACGTGGAAGGAAACTGGCACTCCATTTCGCTATGTAGTGGATTGGATTATTGGCGGCCAAACACTTCAGATTCAATTCAATTCAATATTTACAGGGGGAAAAAAATAAAAATTCAGCATCTTTCAACCTGCTTCTTCAACGTCGGTTATAACTGAAGTATGTTTGTTGTTGTTGTTGTTGTTTGTTGTTGTTGTTGTTGTTGTTGTTGTTGTTGTTGTTGTTGTTGTTCTGGAGTTTTATTATCTCTCCTTTTTCCTCTGTTGAGTTATTTCAAAACGGATCTGGTATTTTAATAGATGAAAAGTCACTTATATATAAAGTCACTTTCAGAGTCAGAGAGTACTGACATGTTATATGGAATCTATTCTTCTGTATGTCAGTGAATCTTGGAATGTGAATGAAGAAATCGGGAAGATCTTGGGAATACAGGTATGTGACGAATTACTTGGAATGCCGAAGCAGTCAACATCTATTACTTGGGAGACGCTAATGAAAGAAATTGAAACTATAAGAATACTAGAATAATTAAAAACGTCGCGTTCTTTGGTGATATAATGAGAAAAGATGCATTAAAAAAAAAAGCATGAAGACTGTAAATATCACCGGTAGAAGGAGGATAGTCAAACACTGGGTAGTCTAAGAATTGGCATGTGATTAAGAGTTAGTTGCATATCCTTTACATGACGTCGCAGTAAACCCCAGCATTTGTAGCTGTTTGTGATTTCTTGATAAGTTCACCTTCAGTAGTGTCCTATTGCGCAGTTTCTCTTATAAATAGATGTAAGTAGATGATGGGCAAGGGTTCTCATAAATGCAAAATAATTTTCTCTTAGAGAAGAGGTGAATACTGGGTAAGGATGTAATAGTTTCTACCGTCAGTTACCGGGAAAAAAAAGAGAAGTAAAACTGTAATTTACCATGCATGTCGCAATTTTTCTAAATGGTATTGACATCTGTTCGATTACTTCAATTCGTAGAAACCTTTAACTATAAAATTCAGTCCGTCATTAACAATGATACAAATGTTTTCACGTGAATTAGTTGAAAACCTCAACTCCAGGGCGTAGCAAGGGTGAAAACAAGACTGACAAAAACTATACAATTCGATATATTAGAGAAACATTTTAGGAATGAATGAATGAAACAATCAATCAATCAGTAACACTATATTTTAAACGTAGAGTAAACAGCTCACCTTTGGATGAGAGACAGTCATTGAGAAGGTATGGATGAGGCTAACTTTGGACCCACCGACAGCTGCAGACAGAGATAGCACCCGGCTAGACACAACAGCCTGTGTCGCTGATTTTCTGAAAACCATGAAGGTATTTAAAGCTGTATGTGTGTGTGTGGTGTGGTGTGTGTGTGTGTGTGTGTGTGTTTGGCCAAAATAACAACTATTTTGCCATGTTTTTAATGTATGCTAATACGCCCGTAACATATCTGTGGTCAATGACGTCACGTATCAATGAAAGGCAAATTGTCAGCTTTAGAGCCAGTATTAGCAACTAAAAGTCACTTGATTCATTGATTCATCGATAGATCGAATGACTGTTTCATAATATTGACAGACATACACACGCATATATATATATTAGTCAATCAGACAGTCAGTCAGTCAGTCAGTCAGTCAGTCAGTTAGTAAGTTAGTTAGTTAGTTAGTTAGTTAGTTAGTTAGTTAGTTAGTTAGTTAGTTAGTTAGTTAGTTAGTTAGTTAGTTAGTCAGTCGCGGTTCCAACTTCACAGCAAACGTCACCATTATACTCCGTTCCTGTGCCAGTGAATGCTCAATGCACAAAATGCTCCTCACTACCCCATGTGAAAAGTAGAACAAACAGCAGTACCGACAAACCAACAGTGCACACAGGCAGGTAGGTATATTGCATCAAGTCTCTGCCAGAATGCCAACACAACAGTACGCCACGAAAATTACAGTTCATCGTCGATGGAAGCGGCGGAATAAAATCAACTCCAGCATTTATTGACTATTTATGGTTTAATGGGCAACTTAGCAGTACTTTCGCCATTTTTTTTTCCTGGACGATCAACATTTCATACCATCGAAAACAGCGCAAAACAGTATGCTACCCAATCGCCCGGAGTGGATTTGAAGCCCTCGACTCGCTATGTCGGGGAAATGTTAATGTCTCGCTATATGTTAAGCCAAGGAGCCGATTGTGTCCACTGTAATGGAATACAATAGTAGAGAAACTGTCATATTCTGCTCTATGTATACTCACGAGTTTACCAAGGACACTTCCGCATCCGGGACAGTCAGTACTAATGCCGTCACTGTTGCTGCAAGTATGCAAACAATGGCAACAAATATCAGGCATATAGTTCCTCTACAAAAACACGACAAATAAAAGTAGGTATCACAAGATTGCAGGGAATGTGGCAAGGGGTTTGTGAACACGTTCCACACTTCCACGACATATTGAGTGGAGGGTTCAAGATCAGCTGCAGATTATTTGGAGACAGGCCGATTTGCGTTGATTTAGATGGTATGAGCGTTCGTCGTTTTCGGATAGCAATGAGAAACTAGTGAACGTAAACATTGCTTAGAAAATCACATATACCCAAAAATTATGGGTTGCTATCGTCGTCCTGTAAAGGGGATGCAACTAAAATTGAATAATACAATATTAAACAACTCACAGTTTGTGCCGAAGCAGTTTTCTGCTATGAGTCGTTGCTGTGATACGGCCACCTCCTTTCATTGGCCTGGTCGCACGAGGGAAAAGCTGGTAAGTCTTGTCCTCTGTTGGCGGACGACGACCGCAGGCGTCGAACCCGCTTCCGACATTATCAGCCATTTCCTTGGCTAAGGCATTACGGACGCAGCTCGTAATACCGCATACCGCGTTAGAAACACAGCTGCGGGAGATTTGGCAGCAGTTTATTTTTATGACATGGTATGGGTGCCGGTCTTTCAGAAAACAATGGCAAACTGCTGAATGTAAACTTGCCCAGGAATCACGAACAGCCAAAAATTCTGGGGTTGACTGCTACGTTCCGTAGAGGATATGCAACTAACGCACAATCAACTAAACTAACGCGGCCGCCAGCACATGATAAGCAAACATCATTATGTGCCGGCAAGCGTGGATGATCATAGCCAGCTTTAGTATATCACCATAGTCTCGGATCCGAGCCCTAGTTTTAATGTAACAAACTTTGTTGAATGGAATTGAGTTGAGTTGAATTGAGTTGAGTTGAACTGAGTTAAGTTGATTTAAGTGAAGTAAAGTACCAACTACCTACTGGATGTTATAACTGTTCCGAGATAGTTGTACCATTTACTTGTTTAAGAATATTCCCATTTACCCGTATATTACATTGTGGTATTTCTTTCTTCTTAGAGTCGACTGTAATCTGTTTCTTCTTACAACATTGTACACAACTATAATGCGTGTGAATCATGCACTAAACAGAGAAACTGAGAAACATCTATGGCAGGGGAAATGTGGTTTTCGAGGAAAATGCGAAGAATAGCATGGGCGGACAGAAAAACGAATGGGACCAACCCACAAGAAACACATGATAGCCATGAATTAATTTGAGAAATAAAACTGAAACAGTGAACATTTTTGGCACATTATTAGGAGACATGAGACAAATATCATTGGCACCTTGCCGTCTTGACAGAGGATAGTTTGTGCTCTAAAAAGGCATAATAACTTTTAACTATGGCGGTAGCGAGTGTGACTGATAAGGCCAATTTGCGCTGTAAATGTCCGTTCACAGTGGGTGCATGTGAACACGTGGTCATTTCCACCATCATGCACCATCTTACGTCTCAAACGCTTGGTGTGTGACTTTTCTGCAATAATTTTCTCCTTTGACTTTATTCCATTTCTGATATTTGCCCTCCATGCAACACGTTCAGCGGCGAGACAAATAAACTTGGTGATATATCACAAACATAACGGAAGAAAGAATAACGGAAAGGTAAAGTGATAAATTACTGGAAGGTTTTTCTATTTGACATAATCTGAAGAAGACAGACTTTATTGAAGATTTTAATGATCGTGTGAGATGTTAACTATCAACGCCCACGCTTATATTTATGGCACATGATAATGATGATACGAAAGAGACAAAGATGTTCATTGGACGTGCAATGAGACGAGAGAAACCGATGAACACCGCGACCACTGGACAGATCGGTACAGGAAGAGAAATATGTAGGCCGAGGAAAGAAAATGATGCTTGATCGTCTAAGAAGGTGCTTGGGAAATGTCAGCAGGAGAACTGTCCCTCAACACCATAAACCGAGCTGTGTACAGAGAACTGTCCCACAACATTATGAACCGAGCTGTGTACAGAGAACTGTCCCACAACACCATGAACCGAGCTGTGTAGAGAGAACTGTCCCACAACACCATGAACCGAACTCTGTAGAGAGAACTGTCCCACAACACAATGAACCGAACTCTGTAGAGAGAACTGTCCCTCAACACCATGAACAGAGCTTGTAGAGAGAACTGTCCCACAACACCATGAACCGAACTATGTAGAGAGAACTGTCCCACAACACCATGAACCGAGCTCTGTAGAGAGAACTGTCCCACAACACCATAAACCGAGCTGTGTAGAGAGAACTGTCCCACAACACCATGAACCGAACTCTGTAGAGAGAACTGTCCCACAACACCATGAACCGAACTCTGTAGAGAGAACTGTCCCACAACACCATTGTCAAAGACTCAACCGCATCCCCTCCGCCAGGGAGAGCGGTCAATCCTGGAGGGACCAGGAGGAGATACGGTGCCCGAGGCAAGAGCAGGGGAGATGAGGGAATCGTGGAAGGTTAGCCACTCCCTCAGAATACACGCAGGCGGTGTTCAGAGAGTTAGCACTCTAATCACGATACCACCGCACCTCATGAAGCCAGAGCACAGTTGAGTAGACACTCAACAGGCCACGTTTTGCCAGCAGCGTGCGATGTGAGGTAACACGCACGAAGGAGAAGGTCACCCCCGCGGGGTGTGTAACCACGGGAGAGATGTCCGGCAGAGGGGAGACTGGACTTGGGGCGTTCACATCGTTTAGAATAACGTTAGGGGTTTTGTGTTCACTCGTAGATAGAGTTAGCATAGGGTTAGCAGTTTGTGTTAGATAATTCTGTGGCTGTATATTGTGTATTGCATTAGCGACTGTTTACCGCTTGTAAGCGAGCCAACGGCAATAAAATGGACCATGCATTTTGCCTCCCACACGACTTGCAAGTTGTCTTGTACGAGTGTGTGAGAAGTACCCGATGATGCCTGTCAGTTAAGTTGTTGACAGGCCAGGGTAATTGTGGTGTCAGAAGTGGTGCTTGGACGAAAGAGCCAAGCTAATACCCACAGCCAAAGGTAATTGTGGTGTCAAGAAGTGGTGCTTGGACGAAAGAGCCAAGCTAATACCCACAGCCAAAGGTAATTGTGTAAAATCTCACTAAATAAATACTTCATAAACACAATTAAACAGTTTAATACGTCACGATAGGCATATTTCTAGCTCGCAAATTCTCCTGTCTGCACCAATTATCGTCACTACAAAAATTAAACCCTAGTCTCTAGCCTCGTGGACGAGTGAAGTAGCTTGAATATTTCATTCAAGCTTCACTTCTGACAACCACACCTACTGAAACTGAGACATGCCTTTGACAGAGTGCGACTCTTCGGTCTCACTGTAAAACCAAGCAAAGTCAAATTATGCCTAAAATAAATTCATTTTTGGGGCATGTCATTTCTCAAGTCCAACTATAGACTGACCTGAAAATTAGTACCAAAATTATAAATCTGACCATGTCTAACAGAAAGAAACAGGTCAGAAGCCTTTTGGGAATTAGTAAATTACTCAGAAATTACAATTCTATATTCCTATGTTTTAAAAGGCATTTGTGAATGAAATGTGAAAGATGCATTATTAATTTCTGCATTGTCAAAAATTGAAAATTCTTTTTTGTAAATATTCCAATCCTCCGCTTGCCTAATCCTAGGCTCGTTTAATATTCTAGGACAGATGCTACCAGTACTAGGCCAAGTTTTTGAGGGCATCTTCCACCCGAGTTGCTACGTGAGCCGTAAGATCACACCTGCTGAGTCCAGATATTGCATATCACAGTTGCAACCCTAAGCGTCATCTATGCAGTGAGAAAGCTCCATCGAGTTCTGACGGATGTTCACTGCATTGTCCAGACCGACAACTCCCCGATTACGGTCATAGAAAGTGGTGTGCATCAAAATGACCGGAGATACAGGTGGTCACTAATTTTACCATCTGAGGTAATAATACCTGAAATCCCACATAATAATGTAGAGTGATAGTTAGTACATGAATACAGTACAATATGCTATGTAAAATAGGTTACATATACACCCATGGTGTGCTTAAGAGTGTACCAAGTACAACGAACTATCATGTGTCCGTAGACAGTAACTTAAGAACTGTGCTACAGAACTTAGATACTACCGTGTGAATCAGGACAGCTCATTTCCAACTAAGCTCCAGGCCGGTGTATCATTTGTGTGAAATGTAGAAAACAGTGTCAGAACAGTGCTTAATTTCAGACACATAAAGACTAAGCTACGACACCAACGAATCTCTACACGTGCACTACCGATGAACATTATTATGACCGTAAAATGTATTTCAGATACCCAGGCAAATTATGTAGTTATATTGTGCCTATACCAATATTCAAACATGAAGGCAACTACTAACCTGAGAGAACTGAATACTATGTATATAAACTTAATGTGATATGTAAAATAATAATTTCTTTAAAAAAAAAAAAAAAAAAAAAAAAAATAAATAGTTATAAATAATTAGAGGTAAAATTAGGTAATATAATAGTTCTCATTTATTTTAATAGGATAGTTAGTACAGTAATTAAACCATTTACTTAGCTTAGAATTAAGTTAAAATGTTAGTTTAGACATAAAAATAGTTAATTACAAGTTAAATTAAATTTATGATAGAAACAGTACCATTTAGACTATTATATTTCACTTAGCGTCAGTTAGTTTATTCTAGCTTAATAAAACCATACCAGCCTACAAACATTACCATTGATTAGTATCATTCAGTTACGTCATAATAGGTTAAAAATAATAGATGAGTGAACATACATCATTTACAACATTTATGTTAAGAACATCACTCATATAATTTCTTTGTGCATTTAAAAACATTATTTAGCATAGTAGTTAGAAAAATGCATAATTTGTATTCACATCATCCATATAATTAAGGTACATAACTCACAACACTTCCATCACATTTAAATAGTTAGATTACATCCCTTAGATTAGATAAACATAACAATTAATATAAACATATCATATAATTGAGATAACGAATTTAATAAATTAGTTAATACATAGTTATAGAATTAGTATTACTAGTTTAGAATGTAGAGTTATGTTAGTGTAATATACTTGATGATGAGATCAAGGGGACAAGTCACCAACCCTGTCTCATCTATGTAAATATATTGTAAATATATGACTGGTGCAGCGACTTTCGCACAGTCAGTGGGCTCCACTATCTCAAACTGAGCCAAACATGTACAGTGTCACTCCAAGGTTTTTAAATAATCAGAAGAATCAGTGTGGAAGGATGAAAGATGTATGACAGAATGAAGGATGAAAGGAGTATGACAGAAGTGTGAAAGTGAGAGCAAATGGAAAAGAAACGGGAGAAATTGACATCAGTCAGCTGATTCTGCTGCTGTCTGGCTCGATTTTTACTATGTGTCTGTGTTAATGTTGGTTGTCGTTAATGAAAATGTGTTAGTGTGAATGTGTTGTCTGTGATATAGTTTAGAACTTAGAATACAGTATTTTGGGTCTCATAACAATGGAATGTAGTCACGAATTAGTGTTATACACCTGTTTGTGGCCACATTGAACAAAATTATGGCACTCAAAAAACTAACATACATACACAGATAAGTTAGAAATATAGGTAGAAGTTAGATTAGTAGATTTATTACATCCAAACACGCAAACAACCAGAAAAACAAACATATAAATTGCATACACTATTTGCAGATCAAAGGCAGATAACTTTGGGGCCAGGGGACATAATAGACAACGAAGAACTAAATTAACAGTGTAAATGAAAGTCTTACGCGCGGAAGCGAAGAAGGTAAAGCCTGTCGCACACACTCTTGTAGATTGGTTGTTAAATATTATATGGGGGACATGAAGCAATTCATGTGTTGACTCTAATAAAGTCAACTTTGTATGGGTAGTAAGTTAATTTACTATGTGAGGGCAGGTCTTATAAGACAACGGTCCGGTTCAGACATACCTCTGATAAATATAATATAGCATGTGAGAAGGGGCTCACGCCAACCAGGCAAGTTTGTGGCGATTGCCAGTAGCCAAGTGAGGCTTTGCTACATTGTGACAATAGTTGTTAATAGTCTATTGGAAAGCCCAGAGCCAGGTTATCTAGAGTCTTTGACAAAAATTAGAGACACTAATTTTTTGTGTAGAAACCTCCTTGCGTCACAACCAATAAGTGAAAGTTGATGACGCAACACAAGGGGGGCGGGTGTGTGTCAAAGACTCAACCGCATCCCCTCCGCCAGGGAGAGCGGTCAATCCTGGAGGGACCAGGAGGAGATACGGTGCCCGAGGCAAGAGCAGGGGAGATGAGGGAATCGTGGAAGGTTAGCCACTCCCTCAGAATACACGCAGGCGGTGTTCAGAGAGTTAGCACTCTAATCACGATACCACCGCACCTCATGAAGCCAGAGCACAGTTGAGTAGACACTCAACAGGCCACGTTTTGCCAGCAGCGTGCGATGTGAGGTAACACGCACGAAGGAGAAGGTCACCCCCGCGGGGTGTGTAACCACGGGAGAGATGTCCGGCAGAGGGGAGACTGGACTTGGGGCGTTCACATCGTTTAGAATAACGTTAGGGGTTTTGTGTTCACTCGTAGATAGAGTTAGCATAGGGTTAGCAGTTTGTGTTAGATAATTCTGTGGCTGTATATTGTGTATTGCATTAGCGACTGTTTACCGCTTGTAAGCGAGCCAACGGCAATAAAATGGACCATGCATTTTGCCTCCCACACGACTTGCAAGTTGTCTTGTACGAGTGTGTGAGAAGTACCCGATGATGCCTGTCAGTTAAGTTGTTGACAACCATGAACCGAGCTGTGTAGAGAGAACTGTCCCACAACACCATGAACAGAGCTTGTAGAGAGAACTGTCCCACAACACCATGAACCGAACTGTGTAGAGAGAACTGTCCCACAACACCACGAACCGAACTGTGTAGAGAGAACTGTCCCACAACACCATGAACAGAGCTTGTAGAGAGAACTGTGTAGAGAGAACTGTGTAGAGAGAACTGTGTAGAGAGAACTGTGTAGAGAGAACTGTGTAGAGAGAACTGTGTAGAGAGAACTGTGTAGAGAGAACTGTGTAGAGAGAACTGTGTAGAAAGAACTGTGTAGAGAGAACTGTGTAGAGAGAACTGTCCCACAACACCATGAACCGAACTGTGTAGAGAGAACTGTCCCACAACACCATGAACAGAGCTGTGTAGAGAGAACTGTCCCACAACACCATGAACCGAACTCTGTAGAGAGAACTGTCCCACAACACCATGAACCGAACTCTGTAGAGAGAACTGTCCCACAACACCATGAACCGAGCTGTGTAGAGAGAACTGTCCCACAACACCATGAACAGAGCTTGTAGAGATAACTGTCCCACAACACCACGAACCGAACTGTGTAGAGAGAACTGTCCCACAACACCACGAACCGAACTGTGTAGAGAGAACTGTCCCACAACACCATGAACAGAGCTTGTAGAGAGAACTGTCCCACAACACCATGAACCGAACTGTGTAGAGAGAACTGTCCCTCAACACCATGAACAGAGCTTGTAGAGAGAACTGTCCCACAACACCATGAACCGAACTGTGTAGAGAGAACTGTCCCACAACACCATGAACCGAACTGTGTAGAGAGAACTGTCCCACAACACCATGAACCGAACTGTGTAGAGAGAACTGTCCCACAACACCATGAACCGAACTGTGTAGAGAGAATTGTCCCACAACACCATGAACCGAACTGTGTAGAGAGAACTGTCCCACAACACCATGAACCAAACTGTGTAGAGAGAACTGTCCCACAACACCATGAACCGAACTGTTTAGAGAGAACTGTCCCTCAACACCATGAACAGAGCTTGTAGAGAGAACTGTCCCACAACACCATGAACCGAACTGTGTAGAGAGAACTGTCCCACAACACCATGAACAGAGCTTGTAGAGAGAACTGTCCCACAACACCATGAACCGAGCTGTGTAGAGAGAACTGTCCCACAACACCATGAACCGAACTCTGTAGAGAGAACTGTCCCACAACACCATGAACCGAGCTCTGTAGAGAGACATTGGCGCCAGCAACATTTTAGAGGAATCAAGATGATAATTAACCAAATGACGCCGTGTTTCGCCGTAGAGCCTCAAAAGTAAAGTTCGAGCAAACAGAACACTTAATAAAATTGCATCACGTTCGATGTGTTATTCTTTGCCCATCGTTGGCAAAGATAACATGCTGTCACCTGTCAGTGCTCGAATGCAATCACTTGACCTATCTGAGGCCGGAAATAGGGAACATCGCCGAGTAGACAGAAATAACGGGAATTTTGTTCTTGTATGGCGTGAGTCTGGGTACCTTACCTGATTCAGTTACGTCCGTATAGATCATACCACGCCTACTGAGCGTTCAGCAACCCCTGTTCTCCCAGTCGTTAATCTCTTTCATACATCCGAAACAACACTCATATTTGAATAGACTTCATGCTTAGCCACGTAGGGAGTTAGACTTTTGCAACAATACGATCTCAGTGCTAGATTGGGTGTCGTGTGATTACATCCACTTGTCATTATAAAGATGACATTGGTGTGAGTCGGGAAAGGATGATCTGGCGAAGAATCGAACAGTTAATCTCCAGCAAAAATAAAACTATCAGCTTGCTTAATACACGCTCTCAGCATTTACCAACAGCATCTGTCCGTGTCTGTTGCGTGAGTTTCTTGATATTCAGGAAACACGACAGGATATTGATAAAAGCAGTAGTTTACCGTTGTCCGGGGTCTGGATGTTGGTGAAGTTGCGGATGTCATGGACAGTGATAGCCACAGATCTCATGTTGAGCTGCCTTTCTTTCAGCGCCTCCGGCTCCAGCTGAAGCATGAGCAAGTCTGAAATAGCCAAGCTTTGTTCAATAGACTTTTATATCATTTTCTGTCTGTCTATCTGTCTGTCCATCTCTTTGTCTGTCTGACTGTCTGTCCATTTCGTTGTCTGTCTGTCTGTCTGTCTGTCTGTCTGTCTGTCTGTCTGTCCGTCCGTCTGTCTGTCTGTCTGTCTGTCTGTCTGTCTGTCTGTCTGTCTGTCTGTCTGTCTGTCTGTCTGTCTGTCTGTCTGTCTGTACTTCTTTCTTCATTTCTCTGTGCATTTCATTATTTATTTATCAGATTGTTTAAAATCATAAACAGGAAATATATTATTGGAAGGAAGATGATATAATGAAGAGGTGGAATGAGTATATAAGAGACTTATATGAGGGAGAAAGGGCAGAATTAACAGAAAAAAGTAACATAGAAGGTCCACCTATTCTAAAAGAAGTTGATGACGCTGTCAAGCATATGAAAAAAAGGAAAATCAGCTGGGCCAGATGGAATCACAATAGAAGAATTATAACTAATGGGAGAATTTTGAGTAGATGTATTAACCAAAATGTTAAATGATATTTATAGCAGTGGATATATACCAAGCGATATGTTTAAATCTGTATTTATAGCTATACAAAAAAGACCAGGAGCAATTGAAAGCGTTGATTTTCGTACAACTTAACCTCATAAATCATGTCACTAAGCTTCTACTCAGAATTATAATATAATTATACAATTATACACATATACACATATACAATATATTCATACATATAATGTAGATGACACAGTATTGATAGCGGATAATGCAACAGATCTACAATAATTGTTGGACATTGTAGTAACAGAGAGTGCAAGGAAAGGACTCTCCTTGAATATCAAGAAAACAGTAACAATGGTGATATCAAAGAAACAGGTGACACCGAAATGTGAAATAGAGATGGAAGGGAAAATTCTTCACCAAGTGGATAGTTTTAAATATCTAAGGACATTTATAAGATCAGATGTAAGATGCACACCAGAGATTAAGAGAAGAATAGGGCAAGCAACGGCTCCATTTAAAAAACATGAATATCTTATGCAATAAGTCGCTATCATTGAATGTAAGAAAGAGAGTGCTAAAGAGCTATATAGAACCTGTTTTGCTGTATGACTGTGAATCTTGGAATATAAATGAACAAATTACGAAGAGATTGGAAGCAACAGAGATGTAGTTCCTTAGACGAATGTTGCGAATTCCTTAGACTGCCAAAGTAACTAACGACGAATGCCTTAAAGAGGCTGGCGAAACTAGAATATTATATACAACAATAAGAAAGAGACAAACAGCTTTTTTGGGTCATGTGTTGAGAAGAGAGGCGCTGGAGAACACCGTGACAACTGGAAAGATCGAGGGGAAGAGAGGCAGAGGCAACCACGAAAAATGATGCTGGATGGATTGCGACGATGGCATGAAGGAATATCAACGGCAGAGATGATCCAGAATACCAAAGACCGAGATCTGTGGAGAGTCATGAACGCCTACGCCAGTCGGCACGGCACTTGATGATGATGAGCTGGCAGCTTGCCGTTTTGACACACGATAGTTACATTGTGATTAAAGTAGGCACGTTAACTACAATCCATGGCTGTAGGGAATGTGACTGATCAGACCAATTCGTGCGATACATGTTCGTCCACAATGGATGCATGTGGGCACATGGTCATTTCCACCATCACGTACCATCTGACGTCTCACACGCTCGGTGTGTGTGTGATGTATCTGCAATAATTGTCTCCTTTGTTTTTATTCCAGTCCTGATAGTTTCCCTCTTAGTGCGACCAGAGGCACTTGCTCCCAGTGTGCAATATTAATGCCTGTATCAATCTTGTCCTCCTTATACACATCTTTGTACCGTACTAGAGGCCAATTTATTTACATTTTGGTTTTATTTATTACTTTCCCGTTTTAGTCGAATTTATCAGTGTTATTTGCTACTTGTACAATATATTGGAAATTACTCAAATTCACTGCTATTAACACTTGATTTTTTTTTTTTTAATATTCGCATATCCTTTACAGGACATCGATGTCAACAGCAGCATCTTTCAGCTGTCTGTTGATTTCTTGGCAAGATTACTCTCAGTAGTTTGCCATTGCTTTCTGAGCGGCCGGCTCAGTTATCCCGCAAGTGACCAGCGGGGGTAGAACCGCTCCCAGCTCTCGCCCGCTACGAGACTCTGCGTGATAAACGGGATTACGGAGAAAGTGTTGTAACCACTCGGCCAGAGAGACCGGCTTACACTTGATAGGCGATAGTAATATTGGGCACCCAATTAGGTACAACAACAACAACCCATGGCGGGGTCCAGGGATGGAGTTAGACCTCTACATAGTACAAAGCCTGGGATGAATTCTAGAGACCATATGTTGCCCGTGCAGCAAGATCTCTCTCTCTCTCTCTCTCTCTCTCTCTCTCGGTCTGACTAGTTTACTTTAGAGGTTAGGCAGCACCAGTACATCTGTACTGTAACTTCGATTATCAGCCATATATACAAATCTACAGATAAAAGGTCCATTCCTCCTCAACCAGATCGCTGAGAACCTTTTCTGTCCTCGAGAGAAAGAAATAGAGAGAGAAGGAGCGATGTAGCAATGGGCAAAGAGGGGAAGGGGAGAAAGGGAGAATGAGAGAGAGAGAGGGAGAGAGAGAGAGAGAGAGAAGGAGTGAGAGAGAGAGAGAGAGAGAGAGAGAGAGAGAGAGAGGGAGAGAGAGAAGGAGTGAGAGAGAGAGAGAGAGAGAGGGGAGAGAGAGAGAGAGAGAGAGAGAGAGAGAGAGAGGGGAGAGAGAGAGAGAGAGAGAGAGAGAAGGAGTGAGAGAGAGAGAGAGAGAGAGAGGGAGAGAAAGAATTATCAATGAACCCAAACACTTGTCAGCTTGCGCACACGATTACGCTCATCCCCAACTTCCCACACGTTGGGAGTTGGTGTCAAATGACCTACCTAAATTCGTTAATGTTAACCGAATATCTTGATGAAAGGTGTAAGCTGTTTTCATCGGCTGCATCATATTGTCCACAAATGAGGTAACTTTGGTGAGAATATTGTCCAGTCTCTGAAATCCAAGAAAGAGAGAGAGAGAGAGAAAGATTGATGGAATAAATTGAAACCAGTAGTATTAAAAAGCTTAAATCAGTGGTACTCAACCGGTGGGGAATCCCCCCCCCCACCCCCAGGGGGGAATTTTAGGGTTTCCAAGGGGGGGGGGGGAGGAATTACGATTATTTCAAGATCAGCATTAATACAAGAACCGATTACTTGATATTGTTTTTCCCTTCATACTGTACAGTTCTGTACGTCTCACCTTTCTAAAATTCATTTTATAAAGTAAGTAGACCCACAAATCATGTTTTATTTGGACGTCAAGACTTGTTTTAGTGTGTGCTATTAAATTTAGCTTCCATTATTACGTATACTGTTTAGGGGCGGGGCGGGATATTTAGGTAGGAAATACGAAAGGGGGGAATGACCTTCTGAAAATTTGGTGAAGGGGAGCACGGGCCCAATTTTTAGGTCGGAAATACGAAAGGGGGGAATGATGTTCTGAAAATATGGTGAAGGGGGGCACGGGCCAAAAAAGGATGAGAACCACTGGCTTAAATGTAATGTGAAATATCTTATACTTCATTCTCGCTCGTTTCTTGTAGTTTCATAAAAGAAATATATTTCACTACTGAAAATATAGTGTAATACTTGACATGTAACACATAATATCAGACTTTATACATATTTACCTTACGTAATGTGCATATCTCTCAAAATATCTAGACTACATAATATATGATTTTAACATATTCTTTTAAAAAAATACACTTAGTCATCAACCTGTAGAGTCGCTACTCTAATTAGACGAGAGAATTCCACTGTCAAGTGTCTGCCACTACGTCTCAATCTTTAACGATTGCATTGCCTTCTTCAATCGTGGCCTTAGTCGCCACCGTCTGTGTTATGTGTTTTTCAAGCTTCATCGAGTGCCTTGCCGATTGGTGTGGACGACCATGCTTCTACATAAATTGCGATCTCCGAAAACACGGATCAATTCATGCGTTGACTCCCTTTCACGCCATGACACCAGACTGTCAGGAAATGTCTCCTGCTGTCTTCCTCAATCTCTCTTTTCACAAGTCTTTCGGGTTGTCATAACAAGTTCCACGTTTTTTCTTTTCATAAGGGAAAATAAATTATGACTGTCTTTGTCTGATGTTTGTGATAAGTTGCATTTTCGACTTAGCCTCCTTCACAATGTCTAGTTAACTCATTTTGGCTGTCCAATGAATTGTCAGCATTCTTCTATAAAATCACATCTCCAAGGCTTCCCGTGACTTTTTCGCCCATTTACTAATTGTCCAGAAATCGCAGCCGTATGTTAAAACTGGGTCCATTAAACCTTGCAACTTCCAATGGCAAGAATTAATACGTAAAAAGTTATTAATATGATAGAATGCAGTTTTTGCTTATCCTATTATGTTCTTTATTATCAGACGCGGGACATCTTGCTTGTGATCGAGAGGTTTTCCCGAAGGTTGTTTTGGGAGCGAGGTTCTGCAAAGGACATGCTACTGAATGAATGAATGAATGAATGAATGAATGAATGAATGAATGAATGAATGAATGAATGAATGAATGAATGAATGAATGAATGAATGAATGAATGAATGAATGAATGAATGAATGAATGAATGAATGAATGAATGAATGAATGAATGAATGAATGAATGAATGAATGAATGAATGAAAGAATGAATGAATGAATGAATGAATTTCTGTCATGCATCTTCTAACCGATGTTATCCGTGTGTCTAAATATTTGAATTTCTATACTTGCCCAAGGATAACACCATTTACTTTAATTATGCATTTAGACACAATCTACTTCTTTGATATCGCCATGTCTTCTGTCATATTATTCAGACTGAAGCCCATTTTCATTTTCAACAACAACTGTATCTGTCATTTCCTGTTGTTAGCAATCTGAGCCAATAGCGACAGATTTAGAATGGTGGCGTTGTAGGCGGACTTTGGAAAGACAAGCAGCCAAAATGAGTAACCCAAATGTAGTGAAAGAGGCCAAGACACGAAGTCGGTATTATACCCATGACTGTACTGTCCGCCGATAGGTGGTGACCGATTTATGATCTTCGATTGACTGCAGAGATGATCTCTTGAGAACAATAAAAACAATTCTGCTACCAAACAGTGACATGTGACATATGTCTGTAGCTGACGAGTACACCAATCACCATCTGTGGCTTTATTGTCTTGTGGGGTCTCTGTGGCCAAGTGATTACGCCGCTGCTTCACGCTCCGAAGGTTGTGGATTCGATTCATGTCTACTTCGTTCTGTTCACGAGTGCAATTTTATCGGAGACTTCTGGGGGTCGTCGCTGAAGCGAACAGAGTACGAGATTTCTGCGACGCATTTGGCAGCCCCCCTGCAGAAAGAGATTGAGCCATATGGGATAAAACCTGGTGTAATGAATTTTATCTTCTTCCCTTTTAAACGGCCATTGTTTTCTAACGATGTATAATATGACAAGAAAATACCCCAAAAAGGACAGAGAGAAAGAACAGTGTCTACCTACCTGATTCTGGCGTAAGCTTGGAGTGTTCAAATGGATTGATAGAAACGTGTCCAGTACTTGAAAGTAATTCTGTTATTGTGGAGTAGAAATATATGTTACGATTTACATCACATGCAGCAATGCACATTACAGAAAATTTAATAGGATATATGGTTATTTTGCAATTAAATGGTTTTTTTTTTTTTTTTTTTTGCTTGGGTCCATCAGACGACGTATGAGATGAGGTTGTATATCGTCCTTCAGGTGCTAGACATGTTGTCAGAAATATTTACACTGGCTAAATGAATGATTGTCTGATTGATTGATTGGTTAAAACGGCCATCTGCTCAATGATCAACATGAACTCTAATGTGTCTCTTAAATAAGGAGCCGATCTACTGTGAAGATATCACTCGGGTAGTTATGTATAGCATTGTTTTCTTCTGAAACTAGTCTCCTGAAAATATTGTCCCAAATTGGTTGCGATCTAGGTAAACTGTTAGACCTAGTCTAAAGCTGTAGTTATAAAATGGCACTCAGAGTGTGGTGAAAATATATGATTAGTGCATACTTCAGAATACATATAACAGAAAATAGACTTTAGATAGTTCTGGACAACACATCCGAACTAATAAACGTCAAACTAAGTAACTGTCGTCTACCGGAAAAGCAAATGTTTGAACAATTACAAATGTAATCATGCCAAAAGATGGCGTCTCTAATCATGTCAGACAAAGACTACAGGCATAATATGTGCAATTTGACTCACTCGAATACATGATTGACGTACAAATGAATGTCATAAACGTGATCCTTTAACTGGTTTTTGTTATACTGCCTTCTTTTACATGCCGGCTCGATGCTACTAGCCAGTTTTGTTTGAGTAGTCTATTCACATCTTCAGCGACTTTGTGTAGCCTTGTTACCCATTCTACAAGATAGAAGTGGACAAATGATACAGTACATTGCTGGCGTTCCAGATAAGTATTGCTGACTAGGATTATATATATACATACTCGTGGCCACCTTGCCGTCTTGACAGACGATAGTTTGTTACATTGTGCTTCCAATAAGGCTTAACAACCACACCCCATGGCGACAGTGAACGCTATCGACCAGACCAACTCGCGGCGCAAATGTTCATCGACAATTGACGTATGTGAACACATGGTCTCTCCCACCATCACGCAGACAAGGACTTACAACCCGTAGCTGTTACGTCTCGCTTTGATTCAGAGACCGGTCTAGACCAGGGATGGAGTTATACCTCTCCCTAGCACAAAGCCTGGGCTGAGTTGTAGAGACCATGTGTTGCCCATGCAGCATGATCTTTCCCTAGGCCTGCCTAGTTTATTCCCCAGAGGAAATGTAACACTAATATACATGGAGCAAGACAAACTGTAGAAGCTGCCGGATCAGCAAAGCAATGCTACAACTGTCTGCGTATCTGAGCTTCGATACTAGACCAGTTGACAATCAATGCTTAAGGCCTGGTCTGTCCTGCCATGGCACTTAGTCTTAGGTTGTATTTCCTCGCACCAGGATAAGGCTTGTACCGTCCCAATTGCACTCCCCCGCCCAAAACCGTTGGCACAATGTGGGGTGTCGGATTTGACAAGCGCCGCCCAACATTCGGCGCTAACAGAAAGCAGGTAGTTCTATCTACTGCTGTTGATACAGTAATAATGACAACAACAACAGTAACGGTAAATCTAAAAATGTGAGGGTTTTCACTTACAGTAAGCACTTTAGTAGCATTGTGATCTGACCGAAAGGTGACCACATTCTGGAGCTTGTCCATCACCAACTCGCAGGAGTCCATCAACTGGTCGTGTGTGATGTTGGTTGTCTCTGAGTGTAGGCTTCTGTTTACTGCATCCAGAAAACACATCACACCAGACGATCTGGGACACTGGCAACGGAAAGATCACATAACGCAGTCTCTTTAGATGTGAAAACATATTTGATACTCACAGATTTTAGTTTGCACAGGATGACAGTAGAAAATAATACTCAAATATAAGACAGAAGAAAACAGAGCCCTTTGCTAAGATAATGAACACAGATGCTTCGGAGAGCATTGTGACAACTTGATAGATTGGTGCTTGAAGAATCACAGGCAGACAGAGAGAAATTATGTTTGATGCATGTAGAATGGCATAAAGCATCAATAGAATTGATTCAAAACACCAATGACCAAGATCTGTGGAGATTCATGAACGCTTAGGCACACAGATACTTTCATAAGTGTTTCATTCTCCTTTCATATATAACGAAGAGAATCTGACAAGAGAGCGAAAACCCAGTATCACTAGCGAAGTTCTAACTGTCTAGATCAGAATCATACATGCTATACTTCTTCTTTTGTGCATATGTTTTCAAATTTTGAAATGTAGTCTGAACATCGGCCTATTTAGGCTGTTCAGTTTTTATGTTCGATTTTCTAGGATTATGAAGTTCTGCAGCTTGCTCACGGGGGATCACTGAAAACATTGCCCCAGGACTAATCATGCACAATCTCTCTCTCTCTCTCTCTCTCTCTCTCTCTCTCTCTCTCTCTCTCTCTCTCTCTCTCTCTCTCTCTCTCTCTCTCTCTCTCCCCTCTCTCTCTCTCTCTCTCTCTCTCTCTCTCTCTCTCTCTCTCTCTCTCTCTCTCTCTCTCTCATAAATCACATGCCCTGAATCTGTTTATGGCATAGTACATTATCTATCAGATACCGAATCTCCTAGGTTATGGCCTTCCTATTCTCTGTTTCCCTGGAATGTTTACCTTGGAAATGGTCTTTTCTTAACATTCTCTTATTTTTATGTCCAACAATATTTCATTGTTCAAATTGTTGTTTCTCTTAATAAGCAAGGATATTTATAGCTTCTCTACAAAATCCAAGACATCTAGACGCATTATCCACTAACCCAGAAAAGCAGTAGAGTAGTTACTCCTGATCTTATGTTTTTAATTGATACTGTCCACGCAATGAATAAAGAAAGGTCTGCTTGAGATCAAGGCGAACTGTCGCACCTCTAAGCACACCGCTTATAAAACAATATATTTATTAACTCCTTCTGCTCCTGAAGCTTGTTAGTTTTCAAGAAAAGAATTCTATAAGAGACTGAGGTCAACAAGGACCACTATCTTCGAGCAAAATGGATTGAAGTAACAAATAACAAGTAAACAATAAGTGCAACTACTAGCAAAGAAACTACTTCTGCTTGCCAGAAGACCAATTGGTTATTTTTTCAAATCCACAATTAGACGAATTGTAAACATTGACCCCGTCTAAAATAAGTATCCGGAAATGTTAAAGGGAAGTAGAAGTCACCTCCGTGAAATTGACCTCATCACTCGTCAAGTACAACTGGTCTGTACAAGATATGGGGCTAGTATCATGTAACCAGTGTGTGGCAAAGAATGTTACAGTTTCCAGGAGGTACCTTTTTCACATTAAATGTAACACATTTACAAGTTTCTTACCTGCGAACTGCCGTCCATAATCGCGGAGGTGATATCATAGACAGCAGAATCCGGGGTTGCTGACGTGGCATTGCTTGTTGTGAGTATGCTTGTGGTTGTGTCCTTTGTTGAGACTGGTCTTGTAACAGTACCAATTCCCAACACATGTAATGTTGGCATCTGTCTTGTTATTGTTCTCGAAACTGTTTCGGTATCCACTGTCTGGATTATTGTTGTTTGTGTTGAAGTATAAGTATCCTGTGAAAGGTTTGTTATGTTTTGTGTTGTCACACCATTTACCATTGTGGCAGTATTTTCTACTGTAGTTATTGTTGGCATTTGGTCTGCTGTTGTGTTGTTTGATTCTGTAGTGTCAGTAGTTATCGCCTGTATTGTTATGTTATTTGCTGAATTCTCAGTCCCCATGGCAAGCTTTGTTGTGGTTACTGCCCCTGTGTTGGTCATCAGTGTGTACAATGATGTAGTGTCTTCAATGAAGCCATACGGTCTGGAGTCGGGAGTTACTGCAACCATTTCTGAACCATCGGAAACAGATTCGGTCGGTACAACATCCGGTATCTGCACGGTGCTGGGTTTACTGTCACCGGTTTTTGTAGCTAGCATGTTCATGTCATCAGCGGTAGCATCAATGCTAGCGTTTACAGTTGTAAATACAGTTGTTGTAAAGTCATTTGTTTCTGGGACTACAGCAACAGTTCTGGTTTCAGGTTCGGTAAAGGCAAGTGTTGTACGAGCGATAGATTCTTGTGTTGTACTCTTAGTTGATGATGCTATAAATTTTGTTGTAATATCTATTGTTATATTGGTACCTAATGTTGTAGCATCGATTGCAACAGATGCAGCCGATGTTACATCTATTGCTGAAACAGTTGTAGCATCATTTGTTGTATTAGTAGCTGTTGTAGCATAATTTGTTATATTAGTATCTGTTATAGCATCGATTGCAACAGATGATGTCCTTTTTATATCAATTACTGAAAACCCAGTTGTAGCATCAGATTTTCCAACATTACTAGACATTTGCATTGTACTGTAAATTTCTGTAACATTAGCCAACGTTGTAATATAAGTAGCAATGGCATTTGGCGTTGTAACAGCATTTGTTGTAACAGTTTCGGGCAATGCATCAGTTGCTGTAATAATTGGGGGTGTAGGAACATCATTTGTTGTAACAACACTAGTATTGTCATTGATAGTTGCTGTATTAAGAGGTATGACATCAGTTGTAACTTGTCCTATTGTTGAAACAGTTGTTTCACCAACAGTTGTATGATGGCCTTTCGACATACCTGTATGTATAGCTGTGGTATGCGTTGCTAACACGTCACTTGTAGAATTATGTTCTGTTGTACCAACATTTACACCGCCTGTATTTATTGTAGGTATATTAGTTGTTATGGTCGTGCTTGCTGCCGTGTGAGCTCTTGTATTATCATTCGTGGTATCTGTCATTGATGTTAAATCTGTGAATATGGTCTCATCTGTAACGCTATCAACTGTAATCGTCCGTGGTGTTTCTGAGCTGTATGCCGTCTCATCCTTTGTGACATCTCCTCCTACAGATGCTGATGTTGATATCCAATTGAGGCGGGGGTCTCCGGATGATGTACTTGTTACGTCACTATTTGTCCAAGTTAAATCATTTGTAGTGGACACTATTTCTCCTTTAGTATGTTCTGTCGATGAATGTTGTCTTTCCGTTGACGTGCGATGATGAATGGGCAAATGGAAAGTACTGTCTGGTAAGTATAGTTCGGGAAACATACTTTTCAGTAGATCAAATAAAGATTCATTTAAGAATTCGAGTCTTTGGGTGGTCACAACATGATTAGTCTCATGAGTTGTTATTCCACTGCTGTTGTGTCTGTTTCTTCTGGATGAACTGCTGACTTCGTGGGGCAGATTTTCCCGGCTAGTCGGCCTTTCTGGGCTTCTCTTCCGCCTGTGTTCTTCTTTGATATCTTTGTATTTATATTGCGTAGTTTGTGTTTGTGAATTAACTTTTAACTTCTGACAGCTGAATGTTTGGCAACCTTGTTCACTAAACAATAAGACTGGATAAGTAAAGTTTTGTTGTGGATTCTTTATGCCCATGACTGCTTTTAAAAAACATTCACGCAAAGGTGATGAGCACACCTTATTAAGACTGCATCTAAATTCAGTTTTTGAAATGTTTGTTAGAAATTGTACAGCATGATGTGTGTTTAACGATATACAATTTTCTATGTTACACTTGTTGTGAACGCATTCTTTGTTCACTTGCAGATCTGAAACGATGAGGTGTAAATGCCCAAGCTGAATGCTTGCCTGTATAGTATCTAATAATCTACATTTGTAGCGTTTCTTCCTCGTCGCCATACTAATTATGAGAAAGCAACGAGATCCTGATGATGATTCCTTTTCAGCTGTAGCCGCAGTGTTCCTAAAACCTGCAATGTTGCGACACAGATCTTCGTCTATTGGGCACTCCAACCGAAGTCTTCCACATCTCACTGTTGCCTGTGACTTTAGAGGACAACCGAAACATTGATCTTTGGGTTGTGACGTACTATGACACAGAACAACTGCCTGACAGCCAGGAGTCTTGAGCCACACTAGATTGTTACAGGAAGAAATATTAGTTCCTGACAATGACGCTAAATGTTTCAAGTAATGTTGATGGCTATGTCAGATAAATGAACTGAATCTGAATGTTTCAAGTTAATCTTAATGGCTATGTGAGATAAATGAATTTAGGAGAAATGTATCGAGATAATATTGATGTCCATGTGAGATAAATTAGTAAAACAAAGGAATCAAAACAATGTTGATTACGATACACGATAAACATAATAAAGCTAGGTGCATCAGATATAGTTGATGCCTCCGTAACATAAATAAACTTAAGCTGAGTGTATAAAGTAATATTAAGGCTAAGTGAGATAAATAACTTACGCAACATATACCAGGATACAGCCGATTGCAGTGTGCCATAGATTAATTTCGAAATTCAGGAGATGTTCCTTTTTTTTGCATAGACGACAAAAGCGAGATGTCATAACTTCCTTTCACGGCTTCATGCATAGTAATTTATCTCTACATGTTCTTCAAAATTCTAGACACGCAAATAAAACTAAACTTGAAAATTAGCTTTATATAACGAACGTGATAAGTTAGGGATATTTTGGGGGAAAATTGAATGATAAAGACATAAAAACTGATACTAATACAGACAAGCAAAATAGCGCTCATAGAAGATACTATTACTGGTACTGACACCTTGCCGTTTTGACAGATATAGTTGTTTGCTTTTAAAAGAAAGGTATAATAACATCCTCATAACCCAAAACCGGGGCTGAATTGTATATGTTGCCCATACTGTATGATCCCTCTCTCGGGGTGCCTTGCTAATTGCAGAAGAAAGGTAACACCAATACATCTGAAACAAGACAAGCTACAGAAGCTGCTGAATCAGCAAAGCAATGCTTTAACTGTCCGCTTGTAGGAGCTTCGATTCTAAACCAGTTGTCGACCAAGGCTTGAGGTTTGGTCTGTCCTGCCATGACATTTAGTCTTTAGGTTGTATTTCCTCGCACAAGATACGGCTTTTCCCCTCCCAATAGCACTCCTCCACCCGAATCTGTTGGTACAATGTGGTGTGACGGGTTTGGTGAGCGCCGCCCAACATTCGGCGCTAACAGAAAGCAGGTAGTACCATCTACTGTCATACGGTAGCTCAGTCATATCTGACTAAGACCTGACATCCCAACATTCGGCGCTGACAGAAAGCAGGTAGTAGCATCTACTGTCATACGGTAGCTCAGTCATATCTGACTAAGACCTGACATCCCAACATTCGGCGCTGACAGAAAGCAGGTAGTACCTTCTACTGTCATACGGTAGCTCAGTCATATATGACTAAGACCTAACCAACCAAACCGATGCTACTAACGTAGTGCTCAATGTGTAAGTAAATTATAGGTGCAAGAGAACGAGAAAACATATGTTCAAGGAAACATAAACATTCTAACAAACATCTCATTACCTGCAGGTTAGCATGGCCGAATGGATAAGAACGCGTGTTCTTAAACATCAGTTGTGCTGATGCCGAGCTAAGCGGTTCAACCCCTACACCTGACATTTGGACTAAAACGTTGACCTGCCGTTTTTGACTTGGGGACGTAAAATACACGTACCACTGAAGTCGGAGTGGGTTCGCCTGATGGCGAGGGACACTGTTAATGGGTAAAGCTAATCCACACGCACAATTCAGTCCAGCGCTTCTATAAGTAGTGTTACGGACTACGCTTGAGTTCAAAGCAAGGGGGCGAAAAAACAAAACACACACACACGCACGCATACACACACACAAACCAAACAAAAAATCTCATTGCATGGATCAAGCACGAATTCAAATGCTTATAGAAGACATGTAATGATGAATAATTGAAAAGCAACGCACCGACATCAGAAAGAGTTGAGCACTGGACAAGCTAAGCCATGCAACAACAAAGAGAAGTTCAGACAATGAAATATTAATGTGCTTGCGTTATTCCCTCTGTTTAAACCTTGGACACATTAACACACTCCTCAAATCTGGTTTTATTATAATGACATCAGCACGGAGACTAAATAGTGCCAGGCACGAATGTGTGTGTGTATTTCTAACCAAAAATGTTGAATGCATACTACGTCCATATTTTTCATGTCTTGGTTTTGTTTTTATCTTTGTTTTTATTATTTTGGTTTCCATTTGACTACTACATTCGTCTAACCGTTTTTAGCACATTTGTGTCATGTTATACATTGATTCATTCTTGTTGATGTCACCCAACAATATAATAATAAAGATGACAATTGCGATGATAATATAATAAACGTAATATGAAAGGTATTACAATAAGCATCTGTATTATGTGTCTTTCCGTGTTATATAGGCGATCATGTTCCCCACAGAATCTCTCTTCTCCCTCTCTCTCTCCCTCTGTGTCTGTGTGTGTGTGTGTTTTGTGTGTGTTTTGTGTGTGTTTTTGTGTGTGTTTTTGTGATGTTCAAACGCTGATGATCTTTATTGCCCCTAGGGCAAATCATACAGCAATTATATAATAATAGTAATAATAATAATAACAATAATAATAATGCCAGTGCTAGGGGTGAGTAATGGTGTGATGAGGAAACAAAATAGCGGGCGCGTTGGTTCTAGAAACGACTCTGAGAATACCTGGAACAGAGAAGAAGTTACACCTTGAAGTAATGACAGTTACAGACTCTAGATGAATACTTTAGTGGAAACGTTGGGCTGTATCTGTGCGTGTTTCCATCCGTCCATCTCAATCATATTTTGTGATTTCATTCAAACTCGCAATCCCTGAAGCTACTGAAGCCTGATATGTCGACCCTTCCTAATTCTGCAGTAATAGCTCGTCTCAATCCATTTTCGATCATTCACCTTCTCATTCGGTGAATGTTATTCACATGATTCAGAAAAATTGTTTGAATATAGTCTTGAGCTGTGCTCACATTATTTTGCCGGCCAGCTAAGCCATTGCCAATGTGGCGGCTCTGTCGTGCTCATACAGGCAATTGACGCCATACATGAATTCGATTGAGGAAGAGAAGGGGGGGGGGGGAGAAAGAGAGAGAGAGAGAGAGAGAGAGAGAGAGAGAGAGAGAGAGAGAGAGAGAGTTCAAACCTTACTAACAAGATTTAGCCGACTCTAATAGTGATGGATATTTGTTACACACACTAGTTATGGCCGTATCCTATCAGTTGTTATTTACAATCTTAAGTAATCCGAATGATATATTAAAATTCCAGGTCAGACACAATCAGT